>JBBYHK010468288.1:0-20862 GCA_038382065.1 Adansonia grandidieri
TCATCATATGTTTGTTGAAATGCTTCTATGATGTTTCTAGAAATCTATTTTCAAAGAAAACCCTAAATTAAGTTTATGCTAACCTCAATAAATGGGGATTAACATAGATTTAATATTTTCAATACATTGGTTCTCCAATCTTAGGGATATATCAAACAAGAATACTTTGAATCATGACCTCATTAGGCTAAATAAATTTCATTTTAATCAAAAACTAAAAAATGTTTTCAAATATTTAGTTTAAGTCTTATTTTGGGCCTATCATTACCATTGGTATGGATTACGAACAATTTGAAGGCCTATTTATAGGAGTTGGATTGGTCTATAACTTCACTACCATGGACCTTAGTGATTGGACATTTGCATGTCTGACACCTTGACATGTGACCATAAAAGCCTTAATCCAATTAAACCCTTATTGTGGTATTAACTGCACAGTGATCCTTATTTAAAAAATTAGTCTTGGACATAAAATGATTTTTTTTGGAATTTTCTAGCATTTTTCCTAAAAAGGGCTTCAATTTATCTTTACAATGATACTTTATTTTCCTGAATTATTTCGGATGTACAAGTTATAATTTTTCAAACCTTTGCTATCTGAAACCCCTAAAGCCAATGATTCAGATTTTGTTTAGGTGAATATGACCTATCAAACGATTATTTTGGACTTTTTGAGTATTTTTCCCAAAATGTTTACAAAATTCCCTTTCCAAAAAGGTATCATTTATGATTTAAGGATTTTGAGTGTGTTTAAGATGATTTTCAAAAATCACTTAAATTATTTCTTTTCAAGTGGATACTTTAGCATTGCTTTTCCAAGGGGATTTTACAACCCCGCTTCCTCTAAGGGGATACTCCAACCCTATTCTTCAAAATACATCCAAATTTTAAGTTTTCTTTCATCTGTGCTTCCCTAAACCTTTTATCAGCCTTTTTATGCCTAAGAAGGCCATTGAATCCCAATATGTCTCAAAATTGTCAATTTAGTTATTCCTCAATAATCGAGGTCAATTACGAGTTACATCACGGTCGTCCCTCCTTTTTATTTCCATGTATTCATTTCTAATGCAACTTTTATTATATTCTGTTATGTCTTACTAACTTGTCTTTTTTCTTGATAATGATTTACATTCATGTTTTCAAGCCCAGGCTTAAGCTTAGTCTAGCTTACACATGCTAACATCACTATAGATATCAATCGTGTAATATATTTATGCATTGTGTATCTACATATGACAACCTATGTATTGGTACATGTATTTCATATTTATGCACACTTATAGGTATATTAGTATCCAATTGTCCCCACATGAATGGAAATTTCCAAATAAGATGACAAACTAACTTAGAATATGTGAGAGACTAACTTGAAGAGTTATTACATCAAGGTATGTAGCTTTTGGTCTTGAACCTTCCATAGTGACAACTATTGGATTTACTCGGCTAATTAGTGAATTAATGTCTTGAACTATTTAGCCTTTTTTGTAAACCAAGACAATAGGTGCCACACAATCCCTCTTAAAAAACCCCTTGTTCTCACGATTGTGTTTGTTTTGGTACTAAAGATGCCTGGTTTTCCAAAAATGTTTTAGAGAATTTAGCCTTATCAATTCTCATAGAAATGGCCATATTTCACACTCACATAGGTGATTTCTTATTAAGTGTATCTTGCTATACCTCACTTGATTTTATCAAGCTATAAGAATCATTAAGAGCATAGCTTAACCCTAACACATTTGCAGGTAGCATTAATTCACTACAAGAATAGGTTAGGGTGTTTAAGTCTTTCAGTGCTCACACTAAGTTAACATATTTTAGTTGTCCCTTTGAACCTAAATCTTGGGATCTCTAGTCAACTAGTAGAGCTGTCATTATGAAATCTTAAGTCCTATTCCCTTTGCTAATTTATAAACGTGTTCTCTTGTTAAGCCTTTCATAAACAAATCTGTGATATTATCTTTTAATTTTTTTAATCAATAGAGATAATCCTATTTGAAAGTAATTATCTTGCAGTATAATGTCTTCGATGAATGTGTCAAGACTCACCATTATACAAACAACTCTGTGCCGTACTAATTGATGATTAGCTATCGCAATATATACATATTGCCAACACAGGTATTGACCAACATGGAATATCTTCTAAAAATTCCAAAGCCACTCTACTTTTTCTTTAGATTTATCTAAAAGAATAAACTTAGATTCCATTATAGATTTGGCTATACATGTTTGTTTAGAAGATTTTCAAGACACTACAACTCTTCCAATTGTAAAGATAAATCTGCTAGTGGATTTTGAATATTTAAGATTTAATTTCCAATTTGCATCGTTGTGTCCTTCAAGTGCAGTTGAGTATCGTCTATTGTGCTGTCTATAATTTGAGATATATCCCAGATATCTAAGTACCCTCATAATAACCTTCTAATGATCATTTTCCAAGATTACTTGTAAATCTACTCAGTTTGCTTATTGAGTCAGCTATGTCCGTTATTGTACAATTCATCAGATATATTAAGCTACTAGTTATACGCGAATATACAACTTGAGATATTGCATCACTAGTATTCCTCCTTAGATGTATCTATGGTTGTTTTAGCTATTTTGGTATCATTCTTATTAAACCTTTTAAAAATCTTATTCACTTAATGATCTTAAGCCAACACCAAGCCATTTTGTGATTTAAAAATTTTAATTTCTAAAATCATATCCGCTACACTTATATCTTTCATATCAAACTTACTAGTCAACCATGATTTGGTAGCTGTAATGATCTCATAATTACTGCCTAAGATCAATAAATCATTTACAAATATACAAACAGCGACATATTCTTTATCTGTATACTTTATGTAGACATCTTATTTTGTTCGAGCCAACATTGAAAGTATCAGAAATCATCATTTAAGGTACCATCGAGGTCATTTGAAGAAGCACGGGCCAAGTTGCCACCATTTTTGGCTAAGGTAAAGAGTTCAAAGAATCAAAGGTAAGAACAATCTACATTTTTGCATGTATGTCTTGATACATAAGTGTAAAGTATCGATATAAGGCTCCGCGTCATTCAAATTCTAGAATCTTAGTAGTTATATCAATACCGAAAGGCATAGCATCGATACTTGAGTGATATCGATACCAAACTTATTTGTATTGATACAGGGTTATTTCATAACTGTAATCATAGTTTTTAGCCAATAAGTATCGATATAAGAGAGTATGTATCAATACAATAAGCTTGGTATCGATAAGATAAGCTTGGTATCGATACATTATGCTTTGAATTGATACCAAATTCAAAGTATCAATATAATTTGGGTTTTTTGCTTAATGTATCAATACAAAGTTCAATCTATTGATATATATATATAACACTAATTTTGGCTTATTTCGACATATTTTTCCTCTCTTCATACCATGACTTCAAAACTAGAATTTATATCAGACATAACTGCTACAAATTATGTGATTTAATTTTTGGGCTCTAAACATTGAGCTAACATATTTTAGAAAGGCCCAGTAAGCTTAGCATCAAGATATTTCGTGAGAAATCTAGTTTTATGAAGGACAAACTTGAGATTACTCATCTGATCAGCTAATGTCTAATTTTATTTTGCTTGCAAGAATTAAGATTAACCAATCAAATGCTAAAAGGTTTCACCTTGGTACAATGAATCATCATATTATACATGCCAAAAGACCTATATGCCCTTATTACTAGGTCATCTTAATGGCTAAAATTATCCACTATATAATCCAATTTTCACTTAGCTTAGAAGAAAACATTTTGACATCAGCCACTAAAAAGATCCTCAAGCTCTCTTAAAAACTTTATTCTCGTAGCTTTTTTCCCACTCTTCCAAAAGCCCTTCCAAAGCCCTTTATTTCCTTTAATCTCTACCCTAAAAAACTATCCTCCATAGCCAACATAACCAAAAGCTCTTTTTTTTTCATTCTTCTCTACTAATTCATAGCAAAAAGAAGGAAAAAAATAAGCTAGAAGTTACTGGAGTGCCATTTAAAGAAATACCTAGGAGTTCAAGCTTCCATTGGGTTATATTTCCAATCATTTATTTTTTTATTTTTGTTTTCTTTCATCATCATTTTTGTTAACCTCCATGTTTCCCTAACCCTATTAAGGCTTTAATGCATTATTATCGCTTTGTTTGTGGTAGCCTTAGGATTTTAATGGTTTTTTTTTGCGCTTCAATGGTGTTTCAATGAACTAGAATGCATACACAGCCCATGCTCATGCATTATTGCCATGTTTTCCTTTATCTCAACATGCTTATTTTATGTGTGAATAATTAGCCTATCATATTTTGATTCTGACCATCCCTTGGGATGCATTTTCACTATGATTTCCTTGTTAAAGTGCATGGATAATTTGTTGTTTTGAGTGGTTATTCTTGTTTGATATCTTCACTTAATTTAGTTCATTATATGTTTGTTGAAATGCCTCTATGATGCTTGCAAAAATCTATTTTCAAAAAAAAAAAAAAACCATAAGTTAAGTTTATACTAACCTCAATCAATGGGGACTGTAAGGATTTAATGTTTTCAATATATTGATTCTTTAATCTTAGTGATATATCAAACTCAAATGTTTGGAATCATTGCTTTATTAAGCCAAATAAATTTTGTTTTGATCCCAAGTCAAAAAATGCTTTTAAATATTTAGTTTAAACATTATCTCAAGCTTATCATTTTATTGGTGTAGATAGTAAACAAGTTGGCAACCTACTCTATGGGAGTTAGATTGGTCCATTACTTCACTACCATGGACCTCGGTGATTAGACATTCACATGAGACCTTGACATGTAACTGTAAAAGCCTTAACCTAGAGAAACCCCTGTTTGGTACTAATAGCATAATGATCCTTGTTTGAAAAATTATTTTCGGACTTAAAATGATTTTTTAGAATTTTCTAGCATTTTTCTTGGAAAGGATTTTGAATTACCTTTATAACGATACCTCGTTTGCACCTATATCATTCCAAATGTAAAAGTTATGATTGTTCAAACCTTTACTATCTGAAACCCTAGGAATCAACAATTTGCATTCTGTTTGGGTGATTATGACCCATCAAGTGATTTTTTAAAGAATTTTTAAACATTTTTCATGAGAAGTTTACAAAATTCCCTTTCTGAAAAGGTATCATTTGTGATTCAATAATTTTGAATGAACCCGAGATAATTTTTCAAAGTTCATCGCTCCTTTTTTTCTAGCATTTGTTATCAATGCTAATTCAAAGCCAGTTTCAAAAATTTAATTCCACCTAGAAAGCAATTTTCTAGGATTTTTGAAATATTTTTACATTAATCCTTATTGAGTTACATTTCTAACGATACCTTATTTGTGACTAGAAACCATCTAACTAAATTGAAATAAATTTAGGAAAGTGCAATGCTATCTATTGTTCTTACCAAACTTGAGAAAATTTACTTGGATCTTCTCGAAACATTTTCTCTTGTCATTCAAATGACTCGAAATATATTCAATAGTCTCCCTATGGTGCCATTGGTCAAGACATTGGTCCCTTTTAGGCTTAAATCAAAGCAAAATTATTTTTGAAATTAATTTCCATTTTTATTTAAAATATATTCCATTTTAAAATTTAATTTCTTTAAAATATAAAAATTTTCAATTTTCAAAAATAAACCAAATTTTTTTATTTTCAAGGGGATACTGTAACCCTACTTTTTAAGGGGATTTTCCAAACCCCATTTCTTATGAGGGAATACTCCAACCTCGCTTTTCAAAATACATCCAAAATCTATGTTTTCTTTCCTACAGGCTTCCCTTGACCTTTTATCAAATTTTTATGCCGAAGACAGCCATCGAATCCAAACATGTCTTAAAATTGTCAATTCAATTATTCCTCGATAATTAAGGCCAATTACAAGATACATTCCGATATCCCTCTTGTTCTAAGTTTTTGTATATCCATCTTTAATGCAAATTTTATTATATTTCTTTATATCTCATTAACTCGTTTCTCTTCTTGATGACAATTTGCATTCATGCTTTCAAAAAAAAACATATTTTATTAAACCCAAGGCAATGTTCTATGTTATCATCCCTCCAGTGCTTGACACAGAGTATCCTCTTTCAAATCAATCCAAACCTTATTTTATTAAATCCTTTATGTTTCTCTTTCCTCCTAGGTTGCATAGAGAGACATTAATTAAACTTTTATCATAAAAACCTGACTTAATATTTAAAAACTTTGGAATTCGTAAGAAGGGGATTACACATAAATAGTTATCACATGAAAAACTGAAAAAAATCGAGACTTCAATAATTTATGGCTATATGGTACTAATTTTAAGTGTAATGCAGTGCTATTCCTTCCCTACGCATAACCGACTCCCAGACCCTTTTGTAACAAACTCTAGTATATATAGTCTGTAAAATCAGTGTTTTGAGTTTTGTAACTCAAAATCATTGATTTTAATAGGTATTTGGTTATACCTAGCCCAAAATGATCGGTGGCAACTCTGTGTCATGATCATTTCATAATGGCCATCCAAGACTGGTTAGATGAGCAATTTATTCAAAAGTTGTTCCCTAAACTTTCACTCTATCACCCCTAATTCAAATCCCAATTAAGGGATGATCTAAAGGCGAGCTCCTCCTCATTTTCATTTTTAAGTTGCAGCGTATCATGTGAGACTAGCATGTTTTGACAGCTTGGCAACTCCACTAGGGATTTGACTTTGAGAGTCAGGCCTACAAGTAGCCAAATTTTATCATAATTTTAGCTGTTATTTATTTGTAATCCCTTTTCTTCATCTTCTTTATACATGATGTTTATTTGCCATTACTCTTTATGTTTTTGTGTTTCTTATGATTGTTAGGGTTCCTTTCTACTTAAGAAAGGAATATGAAAATTTTGGTATATGGTAATAAAGAGTGAAAAAATAGGTTTAATTGTTTCCATGGCACACATCGCACACTCACATCTACATTAGACTCTTGGCCATTCTTTTTTTTTTTTGGAGAAAGAATAACACCTTTACTAGGTGGAAATGAGCTAATTGTCTTCTGTGGTATCTTTTCTTTACCTATGGGCTAGTAATATCTTTCAAGGTGTAAAGTGCCTATGCTCCCGTGGTATTCCTTTTATCCTTATGGGGATAGCAAAACACATCCACCCAAATCAAACCTGTTCCATCAAACTTGTGATGGGCCTAAGGTTAGGATGCCTTGGTCGTCCTTACCAGATAGAGAAGTAGTTTGGGAACCTTTTAGAGTCAACTTAACTCCATATAGTTAGCCATAAGTGTCAAATCATGTCAAGTCATATTGAAGTGCTGTTAGATCGACCTAAAGAATAAGAATTTGAGGAAACACTTCTTACATATTACTCTTCTTTATAATTTCTTTGTTGCATAGATGATGATGAACGAACATTGTCACTAATATGCTTTTTCTTAACCCGAATTTATGTTATCCATTATAATAATACTATAGGAGCATGTCATTATGCTATCTGACTGACAGCTAATGCCATTTTTTGTTTTTTCACAAGAGATACCATTCAAGTGTTGCCATTTAACATCCCTTTCTAGGCCCGATATCATCTCCTAGGGAACTAAACTTGCTCAAGTAAGTTGTTATGCTACCTAACCAATGGCTTAGAGCCTGTTAAATATTAAACGGTGATAAGTGAGTGCTTATCCTTAGAGACTTCATGTTATCTTGCTGTGAGCAAACACACGAACAAACATCATGATGTCTAATGGATGGCTTGACGTTAGCTTGTAACTGTATGGTGACGAACAAATTGTTATTATCTTAAGCATTAATCTTTATCCCAATGAGACACTTATATCCTAGAAATGCTAATATGCAATGCGCATAAGTCAAGGTTTGACAGGCAAAACGTCTATACCATTATTTTTTCCATGCTCACCCTGAAGCCTGTGATGCCACGAGGCATTTTTATTTTATGATTTATTTTTTTTCTTTACTATGTTACTAACTTAGTGTTTCTTTTGTTGTTGTCTTTGCTACATGCATTAAGTTATATAATCTTAGGATAGTTAGCTTTAAGTGCGATGTCCATAGACAAGTATCTTACCACGGTACAAGCATTAGCTGAAGGTTTTGAAAGTTTTAAGACAGTCAATACCAACTCAGAAAGGGAACACGAAAAGAGTAAGGATAGTCTCCATCGTAGATATATCTCAAAGATCCTAGAAGGAGTGAAATGGTTTTAGGTAGTTTAATCTTTAGGAGTTGACAAATGTATGGATGCAAATGATAAGGCAATCTTCATAGAAGACCATGGGGATATTGCTCTATTGGTTTAAGTCAAAGTCGACTTTATATTACTAAATGTCATGATACAATTTTGGAATCCCATATATAGATGTTTTACTTTCAACGGGCATAATTTGGTCCTTACCGTAGAAACGTATGCAACCATGCTTAATATTAGAAGGGCCCAATTTGACAAAATTTACTCTAAGTCGGCAAAACCTATACTTTTCAAGAATAAGTTGGCCAATATTCTCAGAGTTGTAAAACATTGGGCAAACTCACATCTAGTCAAACTGAGGAATAATCCGTGTTTGACATGGCACAGTTTGAAATCTGTTATGAGTAATCAGTCAGACAAGAAGAAGATTTAATATGCTTTAACATTGGCAATCTACGGTCTGATCATTTTTTGAGGGCTTTAGGACACATAAAGGATGTCGTGGTGGATATTTGCTTAGAACTAAGTTATGGTATCAATCCTGCTTTTATCATCTTAGCAGAGACTATCCGTTTGTTAAATTTTTGGAGAAAAGATGCAAAGCATGCTTCATCGGATGCTTATCAATCTTGTGTGTATGGCATCTCAGTCATTTTTAGGGTAAGAAACTGCCACAGCTATACATGCTGAGGTTTATCCTTTCACAAGTTCTTGGAGAAGGAGTGGCCTCAAGATACCACTGAAGATCAATAGATTTTAAAGTTCTAAAATTTGAATGCTAATAAAGTGACTTGGATAGCTCCATGGATCATTATTGGCCCAGTTGTGTACAAATGCAAGCCATTTCATTGGGTGCTACTTATTGAATTATGGGGAAGCATCATTTACACTCTACTTATGGCATTACGGTAATTTGATTGAAGATAGTTTGTCCTTATCACTCATGAGCTTTGTATGCTAGATTTTGAAAATGGAGGGGATGGTTACACAAGCCAGGTGCAAAAAATCTTTTACCTATGGCACAAGACTTACCAAATCATATTGAAAAGAGAGAAAATAGTGACTCTAGCCTATGAAGATTGGATAGTTAGGTAAGTTAACAGCACCATACTGTTACCTGTTAAGGGAATTCTTCATGTTCTGACATATAACCCTCTATTTGAGATTGAGATCCTAAAGCATGAGTTTGTATAAGAAGAGCTACTTTTCACTAAAGAAATTCGTCAGTTGCAAGAAGGAAAAAAGTTAATGGAAGCATCAGTGTCAAATCCGAGGGGGGCAGATTTGTGACTTTATTAAGATAAAAAATATCATCAACAAAGATCTCCAGGACTTGAAGAAAGACTACATGGGACTTTAGAAGGCAAAAAAAATTGAGAAATCAGCAAATCTCCCGTCGAATATAGAGCCAAGCTTGACTCTTTTGCTAATGACTTAAAAGCTTGGAAGGTTGAAGCAGAAACTACTTTAAAAGAACTTACCAAGACTCATGCAATTGCATTGGTTTATCAATAAAGAAGCAAAAACTTAGCAGCTTGGGTACAAGTTTTTCAAGAGTGAAGGACTGAGAATATAGTTTTGACTGCAAGGGTTCAAGAGTTGGAGCATGCCCTTCATACCTAACAAGATCAGGTTGAGAGATTGTCAAAGACTTTTGAAGAATTATGCCATAATTTCATCTTGGCTAACCAATCTTGATTAGAGTATACAGAACATCTCCAAAAGCTCACTGAGAAAATCCATATGGTTCTAACTAGCGTAGATGACATGGTTGAATTAGCTAGATCTATGAGGCGAGACTTCATTCCAATAAGAGATAGTGGACAAGAATTGTTGAACTTTGTTGAACTTGTAATGAAACAATATAATAATATGCAATATTTTTAGCTTTGATTACTTTTAAACTTGATAGGCTATAATTAATGTTTTGTTCGAATAGAAGATACTTATTCCAAAGCTGTTGCCAAAATCCAACTGTCTTTTGCATTTCCATACATGATTTAATTTGTTTAAATGTTTTTTTCCATAAATTATCACATGCATATGATTTCATCTTTTTTTGTGCATACATTATACTCATCATATTAATAAGTCTAATCCGGGATCATTCTAAAGTGCAAGGGTCCTTAAAACATAAAATCAAACATCTAACACCGGTATAATGCATATCTGCATCAGAAGGCAATGGAGAATGATCGCCATGCTAGTATCGAGAGACTTGAAATTATGCATCAAGAAACTTATGAACAAATGCTTTGTAAGACTGATGAAATTATAAAGTCAAGTTGCTAAATAGATAAAATTACTTGTTGTTACCCTAAAGGATAAAGGGCAAACAAATATCATTGATAAAGGTAAAGAACCAGCCAACCTTAAGGTTAATCTAAAGGGGGGATCAAAGTCATCAACACTCTTGAAGAAGCATCCTAAGAATAGTCACCCCCAGTAGCATTGACCCACCTACTTAACCATTCATCTATATAGACCCTATGATAACACCATATCTGGCTTAGGGATATTGTGGCATGAATATGGGATCGTCACTAGCAAATCCTTTAGTTCTAGATGTCGATGACCAAATAGAACAAGAAAAAGCAGTTGGTTCAAAGTGTGCTGAGGCTATTGAAAATGAAACTAAGTAAAAGTTATTGGAGAAATACCTTAGAGCTATAGAAGGGAGCGATAAGTTTGGAATTGTGGATGCCAAATCCTTAGGCTTAGTTTTAAACCTTGTTATCCCACCCAAGTTCAAAGTACTAGATTTTGATAAAAACAATAGGACCATAAGCCTTACTGTGCATATCCGTATGTATTGCCAGAATATGGCTAGGCATGAAGATAATGAGAAACTATTAATATACTACTTTTAAGATAGTTAATTAGAGAAGCTGCATGATGGTGTATAGAGCTTGACCTAATCAAATTCAGTCATAAGTGGATTTGGCCGAAACTTTCCTTGATCAGTATAAGCATGTATCCGATTAGGCTCTGAATCATCTATCTTTATTGAACATGGAAAAGAAAACCATGAAAACCTTAGACAATATGCACGAAGGTGGTGGGAAGAAGTCGCCCAAGCTCACTCTCTACTAACCGTAAAAAAGATGATAATCACATTTGTTAGCACTCTATGAGCTTCTTACTACGAGAAGTTAGTGGGAATGCTAAGAAGAATTTTGATGATATGGTGGTATCTGAAGACATGATTGACAATGCCATAAAGATTGAAAAGATGTCAGGAGCAGAATCCTCCAACTCTACCAAAAAATCTACCGCCAAAGGCAAAGACAAGGAGGTTGATGTTGTTAGTGAAAGCCCTGCCAAGATAACCTAGAATCCCTATTCAATACCAAGCATGTATTTCCCTGGCATGGCATATCTAGGCTTTAACCCGTATGTCCTAGTACCACAACTGGTATACTATACTAGATTCAATCCCACCATGAATCTTTCATCAAACCTAAGTCAAAATTCTACTCAGAATACTTCGTCTCACAACCAAAGTAACACCAAAGCACCATACAATCAACAAGCCCCTTGAGAAAGTGAGCATTTTAATCCGTTTCTCTATTCCTATGAAGAGGTCTATGCTTGCTTATTGGCAGGTCAATTGGTAGCTCAGTGTTTATAACTCCAAGGTCACCTTCTTATCCTAAATGGTATGATAAGAAGCTTATTGCGAGTACCATGCTAGAAAGTTATGAAAAAAAATGTTCATTACTATTATTTGAAAATTATGAAAAAATGTTTAAATACTTGGAGATCACTAATTTAGCATATCAAAGTTACTAAAATATTATGACAATATCTAAAGCTTGATAGCTTTATATCTACTAATTTAGTAAGACTAAGTTACTAAATTTTGCTCGTACTTTTTATAAAAATTATTAAAAAAGTCTACGTTTGTCCATAATTACTAGATAGTAGATCAAAATTATTGAAAATAATCTTAAGTTAGCAAATTAATATTTTTTAAAAAGTTATAGAACTATTTATTATTTCAATAATTATTTTATAATTCAATAATCTTAAGTTGATGAATATCTAGATTAATTTCTTAGGACTTATGTTTGAAGTTTCTAAATTATAGATAAAGATTCTAAAATAAGTAAAACATTTTAAGGTTATTGATTTTGAATACCAATATTAGAGAAAAAGTTATAAAGTTATAGAATATTTTAGTAAATTCATATCTACTATTAATTTATATCTAGATTGAAAAGCTTATTAAAACTTCTCGGTAAAAATTTTCAAATAATTAATAAATAATGAATTAACATAAGAGTAAAAGATCAATATAATTGATTAATAACGTTTACTATATTTTGATAAGATATTAGTAAATGATTAACAATAGAGTACTAATTATTAATAACATATTACTAAATTATGAATAACATAGTAAATAAATTAATAACATATTAGTAATGAATAACGTGATATTAAATTATTAACAAAACAATAATAAATAATTAATTATTATAATAAATTTTATAAATCTTAATTGTAAAATTTTACGTAAGCATTAATAATAGATAAAAGAATTTAAAACTTAGGGAATATCATTTTTATAAACATCAAATTGTATAATTTTATAATTTGAAAATTTGTTTGCTTACAATACACATGAAAGATTTTTTAGGGATGAGATATAAAGACGATAAAAGAAAGTCATCTCTTTCTTGAATTTAATAGTATTTGGAATGAATGTCATCCCTAAAACATTTCAGTGACTCAATTTTAGAGGATGACTAATAAAATGATTTTTTACAATCCTAAAATTTTTTAAAGCTATTATACCTACTAGATAAGAAGGACTATAATCATGATAATAACCTCTGATGATAATACGTTAGATATACTTAATTTTTATCTTTATTTAAGGAAGTTCATCCACCAATAAACTCGATCTTTATAGAAACCTAGATAATGAAGAACACTCAGTAACTACTATAAAAAAGTAGAATGGCCAACTTAAAGGTAAGACAAATACAACCTACTTTGCTTATTTCTTTACTTCCAACCTTTATTAACTTAAGCATCAGAGTGTGCCCCGGAATAGCCATTCTAATGCCCTTTAACTCCTTTTATCTTGCAAGCCCATCATCAAAGCATTAGCCAGCCTTCCACATGTCACCTTAAATTGTTGCATCAATAATTGATGCCATCTGTAGGAACATGGTCCCACACTAAAAGTTTGATAACTAGTTACTCACAATCCAGGCATCGAGCCTCAATTTTAAACAAGTGAGTCTCGTTCCTGGCACCATCATTGCCATTACAACCACCATAACATCTTAACCACCCATTAGGCTATTGCAAGATCTCATGATGCTTAGCTCTACCATGACATAGAGACATATCTCGATAACCATGACAGCAAAGTTTATCCTATCATCAATAGACAACCACGACAACAAAGTTTATCTCATAATCAACACTCTTATACATGATACCTTATTTCTAGACGCCATTATTTTCATTCGTTACTTAGGCCCAACCCATTATTTCCAGGGTCTGCTGGCATCCCTCTCGTCATTGCTACAAGATAAGCATGTGGTACTTGATTTAAATGCTTAAACCCCAAGAAGCCCATCAACCCTTGGTATGGTTGTCACTGACACCAATGTATCAAATGTCCCTACCATTAACCAGTCAATTGCTAATCTAATGCAAGCAGTCAACCTAGTAAACCCACCGACAATAGGCATGACATTCTTGCAATATCCTATGTTGCTGCCTTGCCTTATGCTGATGTAAAAAGCCAATACTTTGCTTAGTTCTAGGCACTGGCAAGTCAGTCAGATAGCGATACAACAAGCCATCATACAACAATAACATTAGTAGGATATAGTGGCCCAACAAGCCATAATACACCAGCAATAGCAACAAATTAACTAACTTCTCAATGCATAAGTTGACTGCCAAAATCAACTATCCAATCTCCTAAATACTAGGAACCTAAGCCAAAGTGCTTAAAACCTTAACCAAAGTACTAGATATCACTTTTAGTCTGACCAGCAGATGAATCGTGAAGGCGATAAAGCCTAAGATAGCTTCTCTTTGACCTCAAACACAGTAGACCTACAAGGCAACTAGACACATATAGACCTACTCAGCCAGCATGAGACTTTATCCTTGTTAACTAAATGGCAGCCCTATGATAAGAAATTAAAAACCTAAAGCACCCATATAAAGATGATTGGGAATGGCTCAACATCAAGCATAATCCACTGTTTTGGGTTGTTCGATGAGTTTTGATCCCTCAAAAAATCAAACTTTCACCTGACGCTGATGACAGTGTTGCATACCTCACTGATCATTTAAATTACTTTTGAGCATTTCATAACCTTTGAGATGTACTTGATGCTGTTCAAGGTTGAGTTTTCCCTAAGACTCTTTGTGGACAAACAAAAACTTAGTGGTACTCTTTAAAATCGAGGTCCATCGTTAACTTTGATTAGCTGATGAGGATATTCTTAGCCCAGTTTGGAAGCTGTCACATCTTGGCTAGAATCACAACTAGCTTAATGGCAATAAAACAAAATCTTGATGAGATAATTTGAGAATATGTGAAATGCTTCAACATCACCATTTTAAAAGTGAAAGAGTTAAATGACTAACGGGCTATTTAGGCATTTATCTATGGCGTTCAACATAAACACCCTAAATATGCACTCAATGATGCTTAGCCAACAAAGTTATACCAACTCTACAAAAAGGCATAAAAGTATGTTGATGTCGAGGATATTAAAATCGCCAATCGTAAGTTTGAGTGATCTGACCGAGATCAAAGAATAAACCATTTTGAATCCTTAGGAAAAAAAGGTTGGACTAATTCTCTTGAAAATATAAAACTAACAGCTGTCAAGAAAGCAAGCTTGGATCAATAATGAACTAAACATAAAGAAAAAGGGATTAGACGTCATCTTCATTAAGTACGAGACCTACAGACCTCTAAAAGCGAGTAAGACATAAATCTTTAAATCTATAATGAAAGACCATATGATCGAGTGCTTGTCACTAATGAAAGAAAACAAAAGTCATGGGAACCCCAAAAAGCATTGTGAGTTCCATGGTGACATTAGCCATGCTATAGAGGAATGCATCAGCTTAAAGTACAACATGGAGGCACTGATATAGAAATAAGAAATTAAGCACTTTGTCAAGAAAGATAATGATGAAGCAATATAGTAGTCAGACTCCATTATGATAAAGCTATAGAAAAATGTCTAGTTATAGGAACAATTAATGTCATATTTGGCAGTAATGAAAGCTTGGTGAACAGTAAGTCAAAAAAGAAATCTCACCTCCGATCTGTCATGACATTGACATACATCTTAAAAAAGTGAGGCAAGACGATTAGTGAGTGACATTCAGCAAAGATGACAATGAATTGGTCGCTAACAATGGGAATGACCGATAATCATATCTTCTATTA
Source organism: Adansonia grandidieri (assembly GCA_038382065.1). Classification (NCBI taxonomy): domain Eukaryota; kingdom Viridiplantae; phylum Streptophyta; class Magnoliopsida; order Malvales; family Malvaceae; genus Adansonia; species Adansonia grandidieri. The sequence goes on from JBBYHK010468288.1 coordinate 15,643, forward strand.
TGGGAACTTATCATGTCGATCGAATCTTGATCAACAATGGAAGCACTAATAAAGTACTCCAATGGGAAGCTTTCCAAAAAATGGGATATACAGCTGGCAACCTACATCAATCATTACCAATATATGGATTTTGTCAATCAGCCCATTGCAGTAAAAAGGTCTATAACCCTACTAGTCATATTGGGTGATAGAGAGCACACACTATAATAATGGTTAATTTTTTCATAGGTGACCAACCGTCGGCATACAATATTATTCTTGAGCAATTTACAAAGAAGAAAGCAAAGTTGACAACTGTGGTGTATTGCCTAACAGTAAAGTTTCGTACCCAGACAAGAATAAAGTACATGAAGGTCAACTAGATAACTGCTTGACAATGTCGCTTAGTGTCCATAGAACTAATCAAAAAAAGTGACAAAACCACTAATAATAATTCTAAAACCATGATAAGAAGTAAACTAATAGTTAACACCATTGTCCTAACCAGTCAAGCACTTTCACCTTTGACAGTCCAAACAACAAGGAAGATCTCTATCATCCCAAACCCTAGTCAGTTGAAAAACCTTAAAAATCTCTCTATACCTACCAGACCTAGATTTGTTCACCATGATAGAAAGTTTGCTAGAGCCAAAAGCAAGAATGACTTGACAAGTTTTTATGCCATAAAGCAGATGTTTTCATTTGGTCAGCCATAGATATGCTTGGCATCAGCACAAAAGTAATAATGCACACTTTAAATGTCAACTCATATGCCAAGCTAGTTAAGCAAAAAAAAAAAAGTAAGTTCTCCCCTGAAAGAATCTAAGCAGTTAAGGAAGAGACCGAAAAGCTCTAGCTATAAGATATATAAAGAAAGTTATATACCCTGAGTGGTTAAAAAATGTAGTGATGGTGAAAAGACAAATAGCAAATGGAGAATATGTGTCAATTTCACTAATTTAATAGAACATATCCCAAAAATAGCCAAGACACCAGTGTTTTCTTCATGAATGCCTTCTCTGAGTACAATCACATATAGATGAACCTGCAAGATGAATACAAAAAAAATTTTATCACTAAAGAAAGAATTTTTCGCTAAAGGTTATGCCTTTTGGACTAAAAAATGCTGGGGCTACTTATCAGCATTTGGTGAATAAAATCTTTAAAAATTAAATAGGGTGATCTATGGAAATATATATCGATGAGATGCTCATGAAAAGTGTGTCAAGTAGCCAATATATCATTAACCCTAAGTAAATCTTGAAGATACTATGAAGATATAGTATGAGGTTGAATCCCTCAAAATGCACGTTGGAATGGCAGTTAGGAAGTTCCTTGGTTTTATGATTTTTTCTAAAGGAATGAAGCAAACTGAAAGAAGGTTAAGATGATCTTAGAGATGTCCCCACTAAGATTGACAAAAGAAGTATAAAGACTAACATGAAGAATTGCAGCACTCAACCATTTTATTTTAAAATTGGCTGACAAATGCCTACTTTTTTTTAAGCTACTTAGAGTAGCTACAAGATACAAATGGATAGAATAATGCTAGCAAGCATTTAAATAACTGAAGCATTACCTCTGCTTACCACCTTATTGGCAAGCCCTTCGCCTGATAATCCCTTGATCATTTATCTCATCGCATCAGAGAAAATGGTTGTCACTATCTTTGTTAAAAAAAGATAATGAGACATAATGACATGTTACTATGTAAGTCAGGTACTCCAAGCAAGGGAAACAAGTTACACGAGGATTGAAAAGTTAGTCTACACATGCATAGTAGTAGCCAAAATATTAAGCCCATACTTTCAAGTGCATCCTATCATGGTGCTTATGGATTAACCTTTGAAAAATATTCTAAAGAAGGTCAACTTAAATGGAAAGATGATTAGGTGAAGCATCGAACTAAGTGAGTTTGGACTCACGTATTCTCACAAAAAGGCATTCAAAGTACAAGTACTAGCTGACTTTGTTGCTAAATGCTCTTTTTTAGTGCTCATTAAATCTTGAATCAGTTACCACATCATCTACCATGAAAAAAAAGCTGATGATGGATCGCTACCCTTTAGAAAGTGGAAAATGGCAATAAAAGATGTTAAAAGCTATATGCCAACAAATTGTTAGGAAAAAAAATTAGCAGCAAGCAATTAGGAAAAGAAAAATGTTGGAAGAAAAGCCTAACAATTGAATGGCTACCTTCCAGAAGGTAAAAAGTGGCAATGAAAGACATTGGAAGCTATACGCCAATGGATCATCAGGAAAAGGAAAATCAGATGCCGGCATTCCCAAACCGATCCTAATATGTAAGAATGGCATTATGCCTTGTCCTTTAAATTTTTAGCTTCAAATAATGTTACTGAATACGAGGCACTGATAGTCGAATAGAGCTAGCAAAAAAATCAGAGCTACTCGCTTGAAGGCTTACACAGATTCTTAATTGGTGGAAAACCAAATTAATAGAACGTATGAAGTCAAGGATCAAACACTAGCCAAATATCATAGCATAATCTCTGAGCTTGCCCTCGCCTTTAATCATATTATGTTTAAACAAATCCTTGCTAGTAAATTGCCATAGCTTACTCAATATAAAAAATGGCGAGTAGTTTAAAAGTCATAAACAAAGACAAGATTCAACTTGAGTCCATTCGAACACTGCGTTATGACTGATACATCCATGAATTGACCATGGATGCTAGTGATAATTGGATAACACTAATAATGGCATTCCTTTAAAATAATACGGCTTTCAGTTACCTAATACCAGAAATAAGTTTAGAAAAAAGGACCACTAGGTATACTATTGTGAATGGCATTTTATATAAGAAATCTTTACCTATCCTTTTCTCAAATGCTTAAACCCAAATGAGGCAAACTATGTGCTTAGAGAGATCCATGAGAAAGTCTATAACAACTTGATGGCAAAGCTTTAGCACAAAAATCACACAAGTATGGGGTTTTTTCGTCAACCATGAGAAATAATGCCACCAACTTAGTAAAAAGGAGCAATAAGTGCCAATGGTTTGCCAAGATACTTGACAACCTATGGAAGCATTAAAGCAGATTCTCAGCCATGGCCATTTTGCATATGGAGTATCAATAAATTAGGCTCTTTTTTTGCTAATGACATCATAATGGAAGTTCTTGGTAGTAACCTGTGACTATTTCACAAAGTGAATAGAAGCGAAACTGGTAGCTATTATCGTAGCCAAATCCATGGAAAGCTTTATCTAGAGATTTATTGTCTGATAGTTTGGAATACCAAAGGCCATCATAACTGATAATGGGAAAAAATTACAAATGGATAAATTAAAAAATTCTTATGAAAAATTTCACATAAGCCTGGTGCATAGTTCAATCGCCCATCCTCAGTATAATGGTAGATCGAGTCCATGAATAAAAATATACTTCAGCCATTGAAAAGGAAGTTGGATGACACCAAGGGATTTTGGGCAAACAAAACGCTTGGAGTACCATGGGCGATCAAAATGATAAAATGCCAAGCAACCAGTGTAAAACCCTTTAATCTACTCTATGGCACCAAAGTAGTAATCTTGAAAAAGATCAATGTCCAAAGCATTTAGACTGCCAATGTCGATCATGAATTCATGTACCTACACTTAAGAATGAATATGGACTTATTAGAAGAAAGAAGAGAGGACACCGCAACATGAATAGTAGCCAAAGTGTCCAAATATCACAAAAAAAGTGAAATATAGGTAATTCCAAGTCAGTAACTTGGTCTTACAAGACTGTGAGGCGAGTAAACCAGTAAGAGAAAGGAAAAAAATTATCCCTAAATTGGGAAAGCCTTATCAAGTCGCCAAAGTCATAGGATTTGGTGCCTACAAGTTGATGGACATGACGAGAAAATATTTGCTACATACTTGGACTGCTATTCATCTCAAAAAATATTATTTGTAGACTCAAAACCTAGCTGGGTTATTCAATAATGTGTTTGTGAATTACCTTTAATGATAAGTCTATAGATCTCCTTTGTTTACTGAATTATTAAAATGACCTACCACAGTCCACTCATGCAATCGTAAAAACTACAAGAAGGACTAAAAACTCTACGAAAGGCTAAATGAAACTTCCCATGAATATAAGGCTGCCCAAGATAATGAAAAGCAAAAATGCTTTTTGGACTAACATTCAAGATATTAAACACTTGTTTTAACAAATAAATAATAAAAGAGCACCTCGATAAATAAAGATTAATTCTATTACTTTACAAAAATATTACATAAATGGTTTAAAATATAATCACTCTAAAGCAACTTCCTCGATCACTTGGTTGACCTACTCTCTCTCCTCTTCCTCTGAACCATGTTCATATTCAATGGCCTTCTTGATAGGAGTAGGAGTAATAAAGGTTATGTCTTTAGAATGCATCTTTTCTATTTCTTCTTGGGATAGCTTTAATACATTAAAGCCTTCAAGAGGAATAACGAGCTAGGAAAGCCTGATATCTTTTAAATCTTAAGGCCCTCTTAAGAGTTGCATGCCATAAAAGGCACTCTACTTGAACTCATTACCACAAGCTGACAATTGACCTAAATAAAAATCTTTTTGATTTTGAGCCTGTCACTTGCAAATCTAACTTAGAAATTTTGGCAGTCGCTATTATCAACTTTGAGTCATGAATGGCAAAGACCTTCTTTGATTTTTTTACTTTCTTAGATAGCCTTTCGATGTTAGCTTTAGCTAGCTCCAATTCACCTTTCATGCCCTCATAATTAGCCTTTAACTTGACACCTCTTCTTGTGCTTTCAAGGCAAGATCATTAGACATTTGCTTTTGGAGAGTTAATCTTTAACCTGATCCTACAGCTCTTATACCCTCTTTATTGGCAATGGCCTCCTTTCAAGTATTCTCATGGTTAATGGTAACTTGCTATATTTACTGAAAAAGAGCTATTTGAGTATGTAAAACTAAGGACAAAAACCTTATTGTAACTTGTCAAATTATAAAAAAAAAAAAAAAAAAAAGAGAGAAGGGGGAAAAGTACCTCTATTATGTAGGGAACGGTAGACTCTAAATTCACAGTAAGATTCCTAGTCAGTAAAAATTTCATGTCGATTGGTACATAACCTTGTTAGCTTATTTACATACAATCTCTTCATCATTGGATAATGATGGAATACTTGCAATAACTAGAGCTACGGACTCTACTCGACTTGTAGAAATCAACATGGTATCCACATGAGAGATCTAGCAGGAAGTGTAACTCCAACTAGAGGT
>JBBYHK010468349.1:7405-17499 GCA_038382065.1 Adansonia grandidieri
ATTTAGGTGGATAAATTTCCCTATGCCCATACAGATAAAAAGAACACCATAGGAGCATGGTACTTTACAACTCGAAAGATATTATTAGTCCATGGGTAAAAAAAAGATACCACGGAGGATAACTAGCTTACTCTATCTAACAATGGTGCTAATCTCTCTCTAAAAAATGGTCGAGAGTCTAATACGAGTGCGAATGCGCATTGTATGTCAGGAAAATAACCACACCCTTTTTGTTTTACTTTTTATTGCCAGTATAAAATAATTGTAATTTCGTTTTTCAAGCAAAAAAGGACCTTAATAGTCACGAGAAAAACCAACATTCGCAGAGTAGCAGAGTAATGGCAAATAAATGTTATGTACAATAAAGATGAATGAAAAGGGTTGCAAATAAATAAGGACCAAAACCAAGGGAAATTGAGAATCGGATAAAATTTAGCTAGTTGTAGGCCTGCCTCTTTAAATAAGTCCTTAGAGAAGTTACAAAGCTATCACAACTTGCTCATACACGGGTACAACACCAGCCTAAATCGCTCGAATTTGACATGCGCGACTTAAAAGCAATGTCGGGAATAGCCTTTAGGTTATCCCTTGATCAAGATTTGAATTAGGTCCAATGAAGTGATAATAGAATGGGGGACCATCAAATGAATCGCTCATCCAACTAGTTTTAGATAGCCATAAAAAAATAGCCAGGGCTTGAATTCACCACCGATCATTTTGGGCTAGGCATGATCGGACACCTACTAAAAACCAATGATTCCAAGTTATGAAACTTGAAATACTGATTTTATGGATTGCATATACCAAAGTTTGTTAAAAAAAGGTTCGAGAGTCCGTTATGTGTGGAGAAGGATTAGCATCCCTATAATGCCCAAAATTGGTATCATCTAGCCATAAGTTATCCTAATCTTGGTTTTCTTTTGGTTTTTGTTCTTCTATATAGTCATTATTTATGTGTAATTCCCTTCTTAAGATGCAATTTTAGAAAAATATTAAATCCAATTGTTTTGTAGTAAAATTAAGTTTGTATGTCTTTATGCAACCTAGGAAGAAGGAGAAACATAAAGGTTTTGGCAAAATGATCTCTGAATTAGTTTAAAAAATGATATTCTACATTAAGCACTGAAGGGATATTAACAAAGGACATTGCCTTGGATTTTATGAAATTCGATTTTTTTTTTTAAATATGGATGCAAAATCATCATGAAAAAAAAAACATGTTAATAAGACATAAAATGACATAATAAATATTGCATTAAAATAAAAACACAAAAACATGGAAAAAAAAAAAGAAAAAGAGGGACGATTGAGATGATAATGAATTGACAATTTTTTGACGCGTTTGGACTCTATCATCGCTTAAAGCATAAAAAAGTTTTGATAAAAAGGTCTCGGCAAACTCAAAGAAAAGGAAACTTAAGGTTTTAGTGAAGTTTTGAAAAACAGGGTTGGAGTATCCTCTTGGAAAAATGAGGTTTGAGTATCCCTTCAGAAAAATAGGATTAGAGTATCTCTTTGAAAAGAGAAATTTTAAGTGATTATTGAAAATTGAAATTTTGATGTATTCTAATGAAAACATAGATTAAAAAAAATTAATACTTGACAATTTAAATAGGAAATGAAAATTAATTTTGAAAAACGTTTGGGCCTCAATTTGAGCCTAATAAGACCCGTGTCATGACACATGACTTCGTAGGGAACTCATAAGATACACTTTAAGTATTTCAAATGACTTGAACAAGTACTTCGGGAAAATTGATTTTTCTTAAAATCTAAAGGATGATGTCATGCCATTGCCTTTCCTAAATTTATTCTAAGTCATCCGAGGGTTTTCGATGGTGAATAAGATATTGTGGGAAAGTTAAATCGATAAGGATTAATGCAAAATTATTCAAAGGTAGAATTAATTTTTGAAGTCAGGTTTGATTTAGCACTGACAGCATATGTAAAGAAAAGGGAACAAAGAACTTCAAAAAATGCCTTAATCTGAATCACTGAATCACAAATGATACCTTTTTCGGGAAGGGAATTTCACAAACTTTTTAAGAAAAAATATTTTTAAATATGGAAAAAATCATCTGATAGGTTGAAATCACCTGAAAATAATATGAATTGCTAATTTTAGGGGTTCTGACAATGAAGGTTTGAAAAATCGTACTTCACACAGTCGGGATGATCCTTAGGCAAATGAGTTGCTGTTTGGAAAGGAAATTTGAAACCCTTTGAAGGAAAAATTCCAAAGAAATTTGAAAAATAATTTAGAGTTTGAAAATAATTTTTTAAGTGGGATTACAATGCCGTCAACAGTGGAACAGGGATATCGTTGGACTTAAGCATTTTAATCGTGTGTCAAAGTGTTCGATATGTGAATGTCCAATCATTGGGGTCTATGACAATGGAAAAATAGACCAATCCAAACCTTGAAGATTAGACCGATGAACCTGCGCTATCCATGCCACTAGTCATATTGAAAGGCTCAAAATAAGATTTTAACCAAACCCTTGAAAACATTTTTTTGGTATTTTATAGAGCTTAAAAATAGAACATATTTTGTCACCTAATAAAGCCATGAATCCAAACATTTATGCTTGGTATATCCCTAAGATTGGAGGACCAATATTGAAAATATTAAATTCATACTAATCCTTATCAATTGTAGCATAGACTTAACTTGGGGTCTTCTTTGAAAACAAAATTTTGCCAGCTTTATAGAGGCATTTTAACAAACATGATGTACCAAACTAAGTTGGGACATTAAATATTAGTAGCAAACATTCAAAATAGCAAGCTATCCACATATTTCAACAAATGAATGATGGTGAAAATGCATTCAAATGCATGGTAAAAGTTAAAACATGCTAGAATGAACATTTACATATGAAATGAGCATGTAGATATAAGGGAAAAACATGGCAACAAATGCATGTACAAGGGCTTTTTTAGTGTAAAAATAAAATATGGTGTTTTAGGTTATCCAAATAACATCAAGGCATCAAGAAAGTCATAAATATCCTAAAACTGCCATGAACAAAGCCATAATAATGCATAAAGTCCTAATAGGGTTATGGCAACATGGAAGCTTACTAAGATGATGAAGATAAAGAAAATAGAAAATAAAATGGAGACGATATGGAAAATATACCTTAAAGAAGACCTTAACTTATAGCTTTATCTCTGAGCAGCAACGAAGCAACTTTCAGCTCACTTTTTTCTTTTTTGGTATGGATTAGTAAGAAGGGAATAAAAGGAAGGAGCTTTTGGTTATAGTGTTTATAGAGGGAGGTTTTGAAGGTAAGGATAAAGGAAATAAGAGGTTTTTGAAAGGTTTTTGGAAAGATGGAAAAGGAGTTATGGGAATAAAGTTTTTAAGAGAGCAAAAGGTTTTTTTTTTTTAGGCTGATGCAAAAATTTGGTCTCTCTTTAGCTGAGTAAGAAAATTAGATTATATAAGAAGTGATTTCAGCTACCAAAATGACTAAGCAAAGAAGGCATATGGGATATTTGGCATGCACAAAATAGTGACTCATTACTAAGGTACAAGCTTTCAACATTTGATTGGTTAATATTGGTTTTTGCAAATAAAGGAAATAGCCTGATCAATTAAGTAATCTCATCTTTGTCCTTCATTAAGCTTCATTTTCTCATGAAATGCCATCATGTTAATTTTAGTGGACCTCTCAAAATGTGTCAATCCAATGTTTAAAGCCCAAAAATGAAATCTACATGATTTATATGAGGTTATGTCTGATACTGGATGATTTTTTAGGCAATGCCATAACAAATTCATGTTTTAATACTGTAGTACGAGAAAAGAAAAATATCTCAAATTCGATGAAAACACCTTGTGAATCGATACAATGAGTTTTTTATTGATACACTGAGTGGAAAAACTTTGGAATGTATAGATACTTTGAATCTAGTATTAATACAAAGCCTAGTGTATTAATACCAGCAAGCTTGCATTGATGCCCAGCTTTTCTGTATCAATACATACATTAATGTATCGATATCTATTGGTAAAAAATCACGATTTTAGCTTAGACATAATTTTGTATCAATATAATGTCCTATGTATCGATACCCCAGCTTATGTATCGATACATAACCCTCTTATATTGATATAAATGGTAAATTTGAAACTTTGATGCCGTGGATCCTTGTATTGATACCGCATGCTCATGTATCAAGACATTTATGCATTTTTATATCTTTGGTTCTCCGTACATCTCCCTTTGGCCAGGAATGATAAAGACCAATTCATGCTCTTTCGAGTAACTCCGATGGTTCCTTGAATGATGACTTCTAATGCATTAAATGTTGGCCCAAACAAAATGAGGTGTCTATAAAAACCTTTTAATAACAAGCCTATTAGTGTAATACAATCCTTTCACCATATATCATGGATTGAGTATAAGTGTAATGTAGTATCTACTCATACTTCTCTTTTAATTCATGGTTAATGATCATAAATCTATGAAGAATGATTCCTTGTAATTCTTTATGCTTTAGCCATAGACTTTATGCTAACTAACCATAATTAAGATCATTCAAGATGTGCCCTCAATGTCACTAGAGTAATGAATCCTCTCGAAATCACTTATCTGTCTACCATATGCTTCATGTCATATTCAAACCGCCCTTTCTTTGGCATCTATCCTTGTGGACCCGTTCGTGATGGTTTTCATGTGTGACACTCACTTTACGAGATGACCTAGTATCATAAGTTTGAGGATTATTTACATGACTTGCACATGAAAACATAGATCATAGACATTTAAGTGACTAATAGCAAATAGAGTTCTTATACAAGCCATGTTCATTGAACTTGTTTCCACAAATCAATTACGCATATTCTTTTTAAGTATCTCACATGCTTTAACTTATAAGATCAGCTGCTTACTTTATAAGTAAGAAGGCATAAAATGTGCTAGTTTTTTAGCATTGCTAATGCTATCTCTTAACAATATGATGACAAGGAACATTTTGAGGAACTTGCCTTTAATGCATCAGGATCTCATTATTGCAACACTTTGCAATTTATTTGGAAGGCATTTTAAGCTCTATGGGCTTCATCTAATTAATGGTTTAATGATAGTCTATCATGCTACTAACATGAAGGAAAACCTTATGTTACTTAACTAATAATTAGTATACTATGAATGGACTGTATATCCTATATCCCAATTTGATTGGTTTAAAGGCATATACTAATATCTCCCACTTGCACTTGAAACAATCGTATTGCTCTTAGTGTTTTCTATGGAGAATATGTTCATTCATATGCGATAATCTCTATTATCAAGTCACTAAATTATTTAGATCGCAATGAGACCTTGATTTCAGTCACATGGCTTAGTTATTTTATGACTATTGGAGTCAAGTAATTAGCTCAATAACTAATGATCCAAAACTAATCATTTTCGCAACCCTAAATGAAATTATCTATTTGATGCTCATAGATATAAATATGTAAACTCTAGTTTGGAACCTTTCCAAAATTACATCCAAGTGTTTACATCTTGTTGTCTAGACATGATTATTAATCTTTAATAACCCATGTTTGCTCCTATAATTCAAAATCTTATTTCAAATTTTAATTAATTTGATTTAGGCTTTAACATATTAGTTATATGTTTAATTGATATAAACCATACAATTGACGGAGTTTTTAAAATAATTCTATTATGATTTATTAAACTGAGGAAATAAAATAGTAGGGTATCCATATGCTAGCAATGACAAATATATGTTCATAACATTATCCTAAATAAAAAAAAATCCGCATAATTGGTCCATAATTGCCAAAACAAAATAAAACATCTCATGTCTAAAAATAATAAATCATAAAATGAAATTTCTCAATAACTTTCATATTAAAGGCGATAGGCCTGATTTGCATCAGCTGGTTTGCCTTATCCTATTTAATCCGTTATCATTCAAGTCTTTCCTTCTCTTTGCCCTTAGCCCCTATAATATGTCAAACATATTTAGTAGCAACAACCGGGTATCTCATACCAAAAGAAAGTAAATGATTTAAAAGTTTATATCTGAGGTGGAAACTTCTTTCATCTTTTTTCCCTTGACTATCTCAAGGTGCTCCATGCAGTTTCTCCTCTTGACTGGCCTTTCCAGAATGATGGTAATTCCCTTGTCCTTTCATTCTTTAACTTTGACCTTGCTAATCGACTTCAAACTATTTAAGCTAAGAGGCACATCCTATTTGACATTTTTTTCTTTTTTTAATGGTTTTAGAGGAAAAAGCAATCAGATGATAACTTCTTATTAGTGATGGACTTTTTTTATCATGGTCAACATGTTCAATAACCCGAGAGGGCTGTTTAAAGATAGTTCATATTGAAATTCAGCATAAACTAGGCAAAGCTATGAGGTAAAGAGGATATAGCCAAATCTATAGACAACTTATAATCCATAACCCAACTTAACTATTCAAGATAAGTGATATATTCTATCATTTTCAACATATGAGTCCTCACTAAGGTACCTTTTGACATCTGTTTAGAGCAATTCCTTTGAGATGTCAAACATCTCTGTGCATCTTTCTTATCGAACAATTGTTTAAGGTTTAGGATGATGTCATAAGCATCCATAGTTTCATGTTACTTTTAGAGGTTAAGTGCCATGATAATTGACATCACAGACGTGGCTTGCTTAGAATCTTTTTTAAAATTCCTATAAGCAACCCAAACTTCTTCAAAAACATCAGCAGAACGTTCATTAGGTGTGGGCTTTTAAGACATATGCCTTCTTTTCTTATTTTAAAATGATTTTGAGATTGTGGAACCAAATAATAAAATTTAGCCTAGTCAACTTGTTAGCATCTAGTATGCTACGTAGTGACAAGTTCATAGTCATTTTCACTTGTTTATATCTTATATGAATTCAAAACATGTTTGGTGTCAATTGTGTGCATAAGGTAATCATTAAGTCACATTTTAACACTTTAATGATTATCTTCATTATTTTGTGTTGAAATTGTAGCCCTCAACCATAATCCAAAAAATTCAACATTTGAACTTCTTAATGAACTAGGAAACTTTTTATCTTTACATGACCTTAAATAACTCAACAAACCATGCAGAAACTAGTTGGGTTGGTAACTTAGCTTATAAATTGCATCTTTTTGCAACTCATAGATCAGTTAGGTTGGTAAATTTTTACCTAAATGCATTGTATTCATTTTGCCTAACCACTGCTTCTACAACCATGCGATCAATTTGTACGTATCCGGACAACACAACTTTAGTTGAGTAAGACTTACTATTCATAACTCAAGTAGTTTGGATGGTAGGAACCTTGAGTGACTTAATAGATCTCCCACGGTCGGAACTCGGGTATCTTGTTATGAACAATAGAAGATGACTAATCATGCTTAGGCATGGACTCAATATTTCACAAAGGATTGTTAATTAATTATTATTTAGGTCTGATTGATTTACGTTTGATTGCATGGTATTAGTATTCATTTGATCATGCATATTTATCATGTATATAAATAAAATAAATCTAACATATGTAATCTACTAGAATGATTATGGACTTTAAACTAAATTAGTTTCCTTAAGCCCTTAGGAAATTAAGTGTTTGATTTCCTACGGATACCATACATATACTTCGAAAGGCTTGAAGATGATCTTCTTGGTCTTCATTTTGGGACCATCTTCTTTACATCTCAGAATTTACAAAATTCACTAATTCTAACCTAATCCTAAATCTCTAATTATGTACTGAATAAATTTGAAAAATCAAGGTGAGTAAGGTAAAAAAGAATTTTACTACATTGGATAAAAAAGAGATAAGCTAGGGTTTGCAGACCTTATTTATAAAATTAAATACCAAAATAAAATTAACTATCCATAACCTAATCATACTAACGTCTAGTCCCTAATCATCCATCATGCCTATATAATCATATTATGGGCATCATTTATGTATAGCTAACTTCACACAATAATCACATGCATTCCATGCATAAATATAAATAAAAACAATTTTTAAAATATTTATAAAAGCATCTGTAAGAATCAACCATGTAAGTCAAAATATTTTTAACCAAGTTTCTAACCTTTAGGAAGTTTGTTTGTAAATGAACACTACCTAACTTTTAAGTGATTTATCTATATTAGGACAAATTCTTTTAATTGCATGCTCATTGGGTTTTCAAAATTGACATTTTAAGCATTAAATCATGATAACTTATTTTAATAAACAATTTCAGAAGACTAATTTTCAAATTTTAATCCTTTACAAACATGTCTATTTTAGGAAACTACATTATCTTAAAACCTTTTGGTTTTGTTACACCAATCCTAACTTCTAGGAATCTCATGAATTAGATAGCACTTATTCAATCCAACTTGAATTCATCCCTAAATTTTAAGAATCAGATTCCCAATTTTTAGGAATCTCACTCTCACTAGAAAAATTGGTTCCAACAAAAGTCAAACTGTACTGCTTAGTGTCCTCAATATAGGCAATCTTTTTGGCCAAGTGAATGGCCTATGACCACCACCTTTGAAGAATGTTTAGGGGCTGTTTTAGGTGCTAGAATTACTTATTAGGTGCTATCAAAGATCAATCCATTGCATTAATCGAAATTGCAACAATTTTGCCATTCCTTGTTTAAGTTTTAGAGTAAATTGAGTGCGGTAATGTTTGCTATAAATTCCAGCAACAATATTAGCCCGTAAATCGAATCATATTTAGTGTGTAGCAAATCCATGGAACATTTTCACAAAGTTCTCATGGTGCATTAGGCATAACAAGTCCTCTAAATTTACCAAAATATTCCAGATTTGAGATTTATGCTCATTAACCTCGAGAATAGTTTCCTTTGAGTTAAAACAAGTGTAAATAAATTGAAATTATTTTTTTATACATATTATATGAATAAACTAGAATATAAAATTTTATAAAAATCAATTTTACAACATAAAACATATAGGAAGAAATTAGGCTTCAAATCGCATGCAAAGGTGACTAGAAAACAACAGTTTTGAGTGTTTCAACTTATATGCAATCCAAATCGATAGAAAATTTTTTTTATCAATTGTAAACTATTTAATATTGATTAATACAAATCTTAAGCATGCTTACAAGATTAAGAAAATTGGTAAAAATTATTTACAAAGGTTTATGGCCCAAAAGTTACAGATCAATGCATGTGACATCAGGATGTTAATTACTATAAATTAGCCTATACATACCACACATAATCCATAACCTATAAGCTTTGATACCACTTGAAGGGAACGTATCTTGGTAAAGTCTGACCTCATACATGTATTGGATTTTAAAAATCATTAAAATAAAGTAAAACAAGTAACAAAAAACATAAACATAGAAACAACTAGACTTCTTTACAAATCTTTAGAAGGGACTTATGTGTAGTAAATAGAATTTAAAACACAACATTTATTTAGGGATTATTTGACTCTCAAATATAGTAATCTAAAGTTAAAACAAATCCAAAAAATCCTTAGTAAACAGCAGCTATAGCTTTCTAAAAGGATTTCCAAGATCACAAGTAGCAAATGTGTTCTACCTCTAATGATAATTGCTGAAACCTTCTCTAGACTTAGTAAGTCTCCAATGCTAGCTAGAAGACTTGTTCAATGTCAAGCAAAAGGTAATTGATGGACAATTTCTTCATACATACAATCTAAAAACATATCTTGGATAGTGTCTGCACCAAAGAAGAAGGAAGACTAGTGCTATAGAAAGGTTAAAAAGTAGTGATATAGGTAACTTTTCCTTCCTCAAAAGTAGTGACAATTAGAGAGGTTGAGAGAACTATTTTCTCAACTTAGGTTTATAAACTTAAAACAAGTCTTAGTTCATCCACCTTAAAACCATAGCTCAGCCGATTTCACCTTAATCTAATTAAGAAAGTATTTTGATCAAATTGAAAACTCTTGTTAAGGTGAAACTCTTTCACCCTTGAGTAATTTAACTAGATAAAATAACCTTATCTATGTTGGCCAAACCAAACACACAAGCACGTGCAATGGTGAATTTGGCCAAGGCACTAAGAATTGGTTCAAAATTTAGACTAGGTGCATCATAGGTAAGTCGGC
>JBBYHK010468359.1:0-20852 GCA_038382065.1 Adansonia grandidieri
AGCATCCAAATCCTAAACTACCACAACCAAAAAGCCACAATAATGCATGATAATCCTAAGAGGGTGATGGAAACATGTAGAGTTCACTACAATGATAAAGGTGCTAAAAAACAAAAAATAAAAATAATAAAATGAGAAATTGTACCAATAAAACTTCACTTCTTGGCCAAACAATTGGTGCAGTAGAGATGGCTAGAATTTCCCTTTTTTCCTTGTTATTGATATGCAAGAAAAGAGAAAATAATGAGGTTTTGGTTCTAGTATGGAGAAGGGTGATTTTTGGAATGTGTAATGGTTGAAAGTAAGGGTTTAGGGGCTGTTTTAGGGTACTGAGTGAAGAGCTATAGGATTTTGGTTTTCTTGGTGTGTGAATATGTTTTTAGAAGTGTAAATGAGCTAGAATCTAACCTTTTTCTGCTAAGATAGAAATGGTCCATTTATACCAGTCTTTTGGAGCCAAATTGGAGGTGTTTTTGGCTATTTCTTAAGGGGGACAAGGTGATGTAAGCATAGTGGCTATCGGGTGGCTATAGGAAGCAACTTGCTGCCAATGTGATGTGCATAGGGTGGCTAGATTAAATGCTAAAATGTTTTTCCAGCAAATAGGGTGGCTGATGGTGATATTGGTTAACAAGCTAAGGAGTAGGGTGATCATGTGATGTTGACCTTTTTTGATCCAATTTAGACTTCAAAAAGATGTTATGATTAATTCAAAAGTCTAAATTTGTAATCTGGTATGTGTTTTAATCTTTCCTTATGCAAAGAAATGAGTTAAAATCGAGTTTTGGATCAATGGTGGACGAGTCAAAAATGCCCAAACCGTGAAAATGACCTGCATGTATCGATACATTGCATAATGTATGGATACATTTGGTCGAAAAACCTTGTGTGTATCGATACAATGATCATTATATCAATACTATGAACCATTGTATCGATACTATGAACCACTGTATCGATACATGTTGATATGTATCGATATATTTCTTTTCAGAATGCATGCTTTGGTCTTGGCATGGCCTAGTATCGATACAGAGGCTCATGTATCGGTACATCTACATGTTGTATCGATACAAATAGGGATATTTCAAATTTTTGGCAGTTGGAGCATTGTATCGATATATGAGAACCATGTATCGATACATTCAAGTAAAATTATGAATTTTCTCATATCTTTTGTCCTCAGATACCTTGGACCACATCATTTGATGCCACATCTCTACATTTACCTTTAATATGATCCCTAGGCCTTCTTGATATCCTCAAAATACTTTTTCACTGGGTGACAATGACGTCACCTCTTACGTCCATGCTCTAGATTACTAAAAATTAGCTCGGACAAAATAAGATGTCTATAGCTCTTAGGCAAAAGCATATGGGTTTGGTTCATGGCATTACTTTGAAAGAGTTTTGAACAATATAGGGATTTCTGTCCTGGTCTAGACACTTGGAATAAACTTTGAAGGGCATACGTTGGTCTCCTTACCCATTGTTGATGGCTCTTCAATTACATTGATAGAGAAATCCCTAAAAGGTTTCCTTAACACAAGCATGATGTTTGTCATCTAGTGTTAAAATGTCTGCCTAAGTGAAAGTTCTTATGCAATGATGAAAATGCTATAGGTTCATGTCCCATGTCTTATCCCAACATACGTGCTATTCTTTTCTCCTAATTCATCTAGGCTTGCTTCTTTTTCTACTGTGCATTGGGTTTTAACCTCATTCTTTTCTTGTCAGTCTGATGTGTCACCTTTAGAGCTTTAGTAACTTCTTAGAGGCATCTTTTAAGCCCTTTTCCAACTTAAGCACCATTGTCGACTATTAATTTCAAGCCCATTTACGTGCTTCTTGACAGATGAGGCTTAATCATGGGCAATCCCTCCTTAACATAGGTGGCATTGATGAACTCAAATGATGGAAAAAAAGGTTCTAGAATGCCTTCATTAGGTTTAACATATAGGGTACCAGTCAAGGTAGCAGCAATGATATCTTCTTCTCCACCAATACTGATAACTTTGTTTCCAATTACAAACTTTAGTTTTCAGTGCAAGAATGATGGAACTACTCCCGCAGAATAGATCCATGGCCCTTTCAAAAGGTAATTATATGATGGAGCAATGTCCATCACATGAAAGTTAACCTCATAAGTACATGGGCCTATTTAGAGCAGGATAGTGATGTTCCCTATAATGTTTCTGTAAGTTTCATCAAAAGCCTGTATGACTGTGTGATTGTTTTGAATGTGAAACGCATCAATAAAGAGCTTATTCAGGTATGACATAGGCATTACACTCAAAGCTGACCCATTATCAATGAAAACCTGGGGCAATATGCTCTCTTTGCAGTATGCAGTGATGTGAAGGGCTTCATGATTTCCTCTTCCACCTTATGGAATCTCGTCATCGCTAAAGGATATGTAACTGTCACCATGCTATTGTTCACTAAATGATCTAGCTACCTTATAAAAATTTCAAGAGAGATATAGGCTCGTTTAAAACTTTCAAGAGTGCATTTCTATGAGCTTTAGAGTTCAACAAAAGTGACAACATGGATATTTTGGCAGGTTGCTTATTTAGCTAATCCATGATACTGTATTCACTGTGTTTGATGAACTTAAGAAACTTCATTATTTTTTTCTCACTTATCGGTTTCTTGGTAACTTTTGAATCTGATCCTTTAGTTGTAGACTTAAGTGTTTGACAATTTTGGCTAGTATCTTCTTGTTAAGCTTTATCTCTTACAGTTGGTGGCAAATAACACATACCACTCCGAGTTAAGTGGCTTACCCTCGAAAGATTAATATTTAAGGCTAATTGACTAGATTCCCTGATAATTAAGGTTTTACTCTCATAGTTCCAGGGAACAGCCTTGTCTTCATAGAGGAATAGAGATGGCAATTAAATGACGATCCTTGGTGCAAATAGGGCAGAAGAAACTTGAGGATGCGATCGATTATCATAAAAGATCAATGGTCTTCCAATGCCATAAGAGGGATTGTCCTCATCCTCTTTCATGGCATTGATGGATGAAAGTGCATCTACAGGTTGAATAGTCAAAGTCTACTTCTTATCATAAAATTCGATGCTACCTTCATCATTTTTTGCACCATGGCATGAAACTCTTTACACATCTAAAGGTATAACCATGTACTATATGGAAATCGTAAAAGTTGCCAACTCCTTCCTCATTCTTCTCAACCCCATTAACTAATTTGGCTTTTACTAGAATTTGCTAAACTATGCTTATTGGCATTCTAAGCTTTTCCATATTTTTCACGATCTCGTAATCTTGCTCAATGATAAACCTTTTTAGGTCCACGTCTGCATAGGTTTAAGATGAACTGGTGCCCTAGTCAAACCACAACTGTCGTGTTGTTTTGACTTTTTCTTTCCTCTTGCTCATGCCTGATTCTCTTTTCAAAGCCTCATCCATCATCCCATAAATTATGACTACGTCTGCAAAGCTTTTAGGGGTTTGTTTTGCCACTTCTTCATAGTACGATGATAATAGTGTGCCCATAAACTTGATGATCATTTCTTTCTCTGTCAATAACGATTGAATTTAGGCAGCTTTTTCCATCCACCTAGAGGTGTAATGCCCAAGGTTTCATTTGGCCACCTCTCCATGTTCATAAGAGAAAGGCAAATCATGATGCCATCATTATTTGCTTTCTCCCCTTCGATGATGTTAAGAAAGAGTAAGTTAGTTCATGATATTCCTTATAGAATTATATCATGGATCGGTCCATCATTCCTTAGACCATTTTCAAGAATGATGAACATTGTTATAAATCATGCTTTTAAGCATAGTAACAGCAAGAAGACTCCATGAATTCCTCTCTTAGGCTCACTGTCTTAACTTCCCTAAATGCTTGCCATACTCTACTTATTGGCGTCTTGACCTCTTAGACAACTCTTTTGATCTAACAACCTTTCCCATTAATCAAGGCATTTATCCTCAATTCAGCGTGATTAAGGAATGGGTTGGCCCCAACATTTGGTCTGGGCCCTTACTCTATTTTGATTACACCTCTTTTTAGTAGGCCCTACATATTTCTCTTGAATGAGATGCAGTTCTCAATTGAGTGTCCCTGTGCTCCAACATGGTATTCACAGTAAGCATTCTCATCATACCAGCTAGGGTATAGTGGAGATTTTGGGTCTAAGAACACTGGGTGACCAATCAGTCGACTAATAGGTGATTATAGATCACTTTATTTGTGTATAGTAAAGGGTCAAAATGTTCCCCTTCTCGAGGTGCTTGATGATTACTTATGGCTCTGGCATTATTTGTGCTACGAGGTTGCATGCTTAGAGGAGTGTTTTGAATAGGATTTAGCATGAGGGTGACTGTTCGAGCAATCCTAGTAGAGTGAACTGTTGGTGTCATTTGGTAGGGTTTAAAACCTAGATACAACATATTTGGGGCATACACCCCTTGAGCTAAGCATGGACTTTGAGGGAACTTCACAGTGCTATGACTGACAGTGTTTAGCTTTTTTTCCTTTCTTTTACTTGTTGGTTTCTTGATTGACTCGGATGATTCTCCCATAGATATTTTCCCACTTTTGATGGCATTATCGATCATTTCCCTTGATATGACCAGATCAGCAAAATGCTTTATGGCATTTCCCACTAATTTCTCATAGTAAGGAGCTTTCAAAGTGCCAACAAACATAACTATCATTTCTCTTTTAGTTAGTAGAGGTTAAACTTGAGCTGCCTCCTTCTTCCATCTCTAAGCGTATTGCCTAAAACTCTCAAAGGCTTTCTTCTCTATGTTTATGAGGGAGAGGCGATCTGGGGCCCAATCAGATACCTATTTATATTGATTAAGGAATGCATGAGCCAAATTTGTCCATGTTTGAATTCTTATAGGGTCTACCACTATGTACCATCGAAGAACTACCATAGTTAAACTGTCCTGGAAGCAGTGGATTAGCAATTTCTCATTTTCCTTATACCTGATCATCCTGTGACATACATCCAAAGATGAGTAGTTGGATCTGGGGTCGCATTATATTTTTCAAACTCTAACACCTTGAATTTATGCAGAATGATGAGACTGGAGACCAGTCCTGGAGCCTTCGCATCTATAATGCTAAATTTATCACTTTCCTTGACAGCTCAAAAACGTTTCTCTAGAGATTGGTATTTGTTTAAGCTTTCATCATTTTTAGAGACCTTTCCACCCTTTCTTGTTCTGCTTGTTCATCAAGATCTAGTACTATATGTATAACGGGTGAAGAGCCTTGAACCAAATGTGGTGCTGTCATAGGATTGAGAAAAAAAATGATTGAGTTGATGGAATTCTTGCTGCCAGGGGATGCTATTCATGCAAAGCTACTTCATGCACATTAGTAGCCTCGGTACCACCATTTAGATTACTCTTAGGGTTGGTCAGTCTTTTGCCAATGTCAATGGTGCTAGTTTGTCCTTTATCCTTTAAAGTTTTGGACAATAGTTTTGTCAATTCTGCCATTTGAGATTGAAGTTCTTCATTCCTATGAGCTGATTGTTCTTAAGATTCTTTGTACATAAGCTCTAGTAGCTCAATGTAGGATTGATGATCATTCTTCATGGCTTTACGATGGATATGAGTGTTACAACGATGGCAAACTGAAGATTTTATGTTTTGGGACACCTTTACTTTAGATTATTGATGGATTAAACCTTTAAAATGTGTCATGACTTGAAGATGGATATGAATTTCTGAAGCAAAAAAAGAATTATGTTATTGATGCAAAATAGAAAAAGAATATTTGTTATTAATGCAAAAGCAAGATGGACAATTAGATTAGGAAATAGCTCCACCAATAGCATCTTTCATTGAAATAACCAAAGTCTTGAATACATATGATTACATTGGAAAATGTCTGGCATGATTACATTGTTTAATCATATATTTTAAGAAATACAATAGTTTTTGTTCATGAGCTCCAGTGGGTAAGATGCTACATGTTAAGATCGAGCTGCATCCATCTTATATTCGGCCTCAACTGAGTTGCTTGAATTTGTTCAATGAGATGGCAATGATGAGTTTGATGATTTTGGCGTGCTTAATCAACTATTTGTTGCCATTCTTGCTTTTGCTATTTTGAGGCTTATACTAATTCATCCACCTAGTTTTGGCGAGCTTGCAAGGATTGCTCTAAGTGTTAAACCCTAATTGTTAATGTCACGCTCTCAACCTGTTTTGTTCTCAAATCTTGAACTCAAGCTTCTAACCATACATTTCTCCTTTGATAAGTTAATGTGAGGGTTCAAGTTCTAACAAACTTCTCTTAACTATCTTTAGCCGCTTTTTCCACTGATGTAGTTCTTTTTTAAAGGTGGCAATTTCTGTTGTCCACTTGATTAAAGACTTGCCTTGACGTTCTGATTTATTTGCTTTAATGACAGCCATATAGTCTTTCCTTAGACTCTCTAGATCTTCTTTAAGATGATTTTTCTCCTTATCAGCTTGTTTTACCTCACCTTCACGTAGATAAACTTGCATCTATAGATACAAAAGTGGATAGAGGCAAGGCATCATTGATACGATGTATCTTTCATTCATTATACCCTAGGGTCATACTACTTCCTCTCCTATGTCTTTCCATGCAATGAGTTTGTCTCCAAGCACAAAAGGCTAACTGAAATTTTCACTTATAATCTGGCCCACCATATTCAAGGTCACATACCTTTAGGTCTTGAACGAACGGGATAAATCTTGAACGAACGGGACAAATTACCAACATAAAAATTGTTGAAAGACCAAAATAGGTGTGTAGCTGATACTTCCCTATAACCCAATGAGTGGCATACAATTGTAATCCCTACATCTGTACATGATGGTTTATGGCAAATACCAAGTGACTTTCCATGTCACTTCATCCCCAGTGAGATTATGAAGTTTCTGGATCCATTGTTCTTTAGACTTTTTGTGAAGCCATTCCTTCTCGAGGACTTTAGAGATAGGATAAGAGTCAGGGAAAAAATTGTATGGCCTCATCTTTTTTTCAGGCAAAAGTGGCTAACAAGCCACAAATGAAGCAGATGTGCATATCCAATGAAACATTTTATCCCTATTTTCTTGCCAAAATTAAAGGCTCGAATGGTTTTAGCAATGATAGCAGGTGCCGGGTTAATGTTGCAACATAATCAAGAAACGAGATCTGCCACTGTTGCTTCAACATAACTAAGCGTCTTGGGAAAATGACTAGGCCATATATCATCAAAGCAAATATATCTTGCATTTTCCGAACATCAGCAGTATTTGCCATTGCCTCTTTCAAACTAGCCCATGAAATGCACTCATTTTCCCTTCTTCTTGATGTGACCTTCAATCAACGTCTTGGGTGCACTAAGAATCTAGACTATTTTTTTCTTAAAAGCTGAAGGTTTCAATGCCTTGCAATATATTCTATCAGTCTTGGCCCTCTCGATGTTAAGCAGCGAGCTATATTCCTCTATTGTGGGGGTCAAATCCTTATGGTTAAAGGTAAAATAATGATATACAGGGTTCCCAAATTGGGAAGCAGCCTGTAGCAGATTAACATCCAAATGGACTAGAGTAAAAAGGCAATATCCCCATATCTCTTCATGAATGATTCCTTCTTGGTACTATCCCAACTGGTCTATATATATTTCAGATCTTGCCAGTCATTATAATGATACCTTAGTTTTTATCTTTTTGTGCACTGTCAAGATATACTCAGGTTTTAAGATGTCCCTATCTTTACGCTATTGTCGCTCGAACTAGGCTTGAACTTCCTCAAAAGATTTCAACTTTGAGACAGACTGTTGCTCCATGACAAACACCCCTTAGTGAACATTGCACCGTTGGCCAATTGTCTCATGGCAATAATAATAATGAAATAATGCATGCATGCAAAAGGGAACAAAAAGAGATAATAAGTTAGCAACTATGCAAAGAAATAAGCACACAAAAGAACGAAAGCAACAAAATGAAAATGCCACATAGAAGTTTGCCCCAAGAATAGACGATATGATGCATAAGGGCGACCATAACAATCGAATAGCATCATAGCATCTCTACACTAAGATTGCCTTTACACGTGGTGATACAATACCATGTAAAGATAGGCCTGAACAAGCGGTGATGTTCATTCATCAATATCTGTGTTAAGTCATCAGCATGGTGACTTATTTTGGTTAGATTATGAACTTTTGGCATCATAGGTGTGAACATTCACTCATCATCACCCACTTGCTAAGGAAGGGTGATCCATAGAACATTATAGCATACCCTAAAGAAATGGTCATAAAAATAACATGACAAAAGTGAGCGACAATGTTCACCTATCGTCGCTTGTATAATATGGTAACAGAAGTAAACGTAAGAAGTGTTTCCTCGATTGACCCTATTCTCTAAGTTATTCTATTAGCATTCCAATATGGTTTGACATGGTTTGGCTTATAAGGCTCACTATATAAGTTTAAGTAGATGCCTAATTGCTTTTGTATTTGATAAGGACAATCGAGACACCCTGATATTAGGCCTATCATGGGTTCAATGAAACATGTTTGACCCAGCGAATGTATTTTCCTATGCAAATGTGAAGGGTTATTCATGAGAGACATAGGTAATTTACATCTAGAAAAGTCTTGCCATGCCTATGCGGAGGGTTACTCACAAAGGCGGATAGCTTACTTCCTCCTAATAATTAGGATCCTAGCCTCACCATGGTGTTTGGTGGGAATCTAGTGTAAAATGAAAGTGCACGGTATGTTTTGGGAAAACCATCAAACCTTTTTATTCTACTCCATATTACCATACTTAATTCAAACCAACATTTATTCAAAAAGAAGGCGATCGCTAAAAAAATTACAAAATAAAGGCATAAAAAGTAAAAGATTAAAAGGCAAAAAAGAAAGGGAATTATATCTAAATAATTATGGAAATTAAAGAACCAAGGATCAAGCAAGACTTAGCTAGTCATAGGCCTAACTCTTTAAGAATATTGTCCCCAGCAGAGTCCCCAAGTTGTCGACATTCCTCGTGCATAGCCTTTACGAACTTTGGATGATCCGAAGGGCTAAAGCCATTTGACTTAAAAATATGATGATGCTTGACATAAAGGAATGAAAGATCGTTGGAAGAATCGCTCATCCAACTAGTCTTGAATGGCCACTATGAAGTGGCCATAAACTTGGAGTCACCACCGATCATTTTAAGTTAGGCATGACCAGATGCCTATTGAAAATAATACTAAGGATTCATTATTTTGGGTTCGAGAATTGGTTACATGTAGGGAAGGATTACACCCCACACAATGCCCAAAAATCGATACCATCTAACTACATCTTACTTGAAACTCAGTTTCCTCGGTTTTATTTTTATCATTATTTAAATATAATTCCCTCTAATACATGAAATTTTGTAAAGATACAAGTCTGAGTTTTAATGAAAATTTTATCATTTGTGCACCTCGGAGAGGTAAGAAACATAGGGGTTTTTGATGAAAATGATATTTGGATGAGTTTTTAAAAAAAATAAATATTTCATGTTTGGCACTAGAGAGATACCAATATGAGATATCGTTTTGTGATTTTGAAAATGATTTTTAAAGCATGAATGGCCGAGGTCCCTACAAAAGAAAATGTATTAGTAAGGTGGAAAAGAAATCAATAAATAATTCCATATAAAATACATGAAATGGAGGGATGATAGAAATGTTTCTCGTAATTGTCTTTGATTATCAATGAATAATCGAGATGACAATGTTGAGACTAAGTCAAATTTAGTGGAAATTTGAAAGGAAAAAAAGGTTTCAATGACTCGAGGATGTCCTAAAAAAAGTTTGGATTTTAGAAGGAATATGAAGAGCGGGGTTGGAGTATCCCCTTAGAAGAGTGGGGTTGGAGTATCCCTAAAGCTGAAAATTTGATGTCATTTTAAGATAAAAGCGGGGTTAGAGTATCTCCTTGGACAAGTAGGGTTGGAGTATCCTCGAAAATAAAAATCTTCAACGTTAAGAGGAATGGGTCATATTTTTAAAAATAGGGGATCTTTAAAAATCAGGAGCTAAAGGTTTGGCTAAAATGTTCTTCTTTTTGTTTAGCCTTGGTCTGAGTCTAAAGGGCTCAGTTTACGAGAATAAGCCAAGTAGATCATAAGGCATTCGAATGCGTCAATAAAAATATTTCAGAAATCAAGTTAGAAACAGAGGATAACATCATGCCATTTTTCTTTTTAAATTTATTTTGAGCTTATCCAGAGGTCTCAAGGGGTAAACGAGGTATCATTGGAAAGGTAACTCAATGAGAATTAATGTAGAAGTATTCCAAAAATCATAGAAAACCACTTTCTAGGTGGAATTAATTTTTTAATTTCAGACTATCTTGACATTAGCAGCATGTACAAGGTAAAAGTATGATGGACTTTGAAAAATCATTTTGGATTCATTCAGAATTGTTAAAATGTGAATAATACCTTTTTGAAAAGGGAATTCATAAGCTCCATGGGAAAAATATTCAAGGGATTCAAAAATGTTGTTTGCTGGGCCAAAATAGCCTAATAGTAAACTGCTCATTGGATCTAGGGGTTCTAGATAGCGAAGATTTGAAAAATCATAACTGTTTCACTTGAGATGATCTGAAGGTAAATAAGACAGCTTTAGAAAGGGAATGTGAAACCCTTCAAAGGAAAAATACCAACACATTCTGGATAAATCATTTTTTATTTTTTTTAATAATTTTTCAAGACCAGGCCATTATACTGCCATAACAAAACAGGGGAGGTGTTCAATATTTTGGTTTTTCTTCAGTTGAGCTCAAGTCATGGATGTTTGAACATCCGTAACCAAGATAAGAGATTGAGATGGGTGTCACGAGTTTATTCCATAATCCCAGAGTAGTTTGGGATGATAGAACAACCCGTTGACCATGCCACTACGAGGGTGGTTGGCTTAGGACCAAAGGTTCACATTTTTCAAGTAAAAGGCTTTATTTCATTTTTGAAAAACCAGTACTCTTATACTCATTCTTCTATGAATCCAGAACTAAATACTTACTTTTCCCCTAAGGTTGGAAAATCAACTTCATATAAATTTTAAGCCTATGTTATTCTCCATATATGGGAGATATCATGTGCTTAACTTGGGGATATTTTTGAAATCAGGTTTTCTAGCACTCAAGCATGCATCTCAACACAAGTAAAGTATCACAAAATGATGCAAAATATGGAGGACATATATGCACAAGCAAAGATGACAATTTTCATCGAAAATATGACAAACAAATACATGAAGATGATAGATAAATGCATGAACATACTTAGGATGAGCATGTTTAAAAAGAGTTTGCTAAAAAGGCATTTTTATTTCATAAAGCCTATCAAGCTTCTAGGATATGTGTGAGCATACTTGTGTCATGTTAAGATGCATATTTTAAACATGAGATGAAGACATGAATATGGAAGGAACATGGAAAGAAGTGCATGGATAGAGGCTATTATGGTGATGAAAATGCAAAGCAGCATGCTTAATTAAATAAACAACATGAAGGCACCAAGAAAAACATCAATATCCCAAACTACCAAAACCAAAACCACAAAAAAAATGCATGGGAGTCATAAGGTGGCCATAAAAGCATAAAAAGGGTTTACTAAGAAGAAATGCATGCTCAAAATAAAAGATACATGGGTCAAAGTAAAAGATATACCAGCCGAGTCTTGAAGTTTCTTCCTTCTTTAAAGAAGTAGCTTTAAGCTCAGTCCTTCCCTCTTTTTGCTATTGTTTAGCAAGAAAAGGGTGAAAGAAAGAAGTTTTCTGGTATTGTGGTTGCTAATGGGGTGTTTTTAGGATGAAAATATGTGAAAGGTTATGTTTTTGAAGGTGTTCTAGTTGTGGTTTTAGGGGGCTACGGGAATAGAAGTTGGTTGAGGGTAGAAGGCAATGGAACAGTGTTTTGGTGAGCTTTTGGAGCTGGAGTTGCTAGAGGATTTATGGTGATGGGTGATGAGTTTTCTAAAATTACTGGAGGGCTTTTTTTTTATAGCTAAAATAGTTTTTTTTAGATACCTGGTTCTATTTTTCTTGGTTCAGCCCCTTCTTTTAGAGGACAATGCAAAAGGTATTTTTGTTTTTTCTTCTGCACCAGGGCATATCTCCAACTGCCATGTCCATTTGACTGCCTTCTTATTGGTCCTGCCATGCTAAACAAGTAGGCAGAAAGGTTGTGAAAGCCTGCAAGCTGGAGATATGCCTGCCATCCTCTTACACCCATATATTTTATGAAAATGACCTTTGTCATTAATTGTTTGGGCTCCAAAAATTTGTTAGAACCAATTAATAAATCCATAGTTGAGGTTTGCAATGTTATATGATAGTTCCTTGGTGTAAAAACATGTTTAAATTGGGTTTTTGGAGGCTGAAAAATGGCTTGAACTAGGTAAAAATATCTTAGTATATCGATATAAAACAAGTTGTATTGATACACAAGGCACATTTTACTCTTGAGTATCGATACAATGAGTTGTGTTTCGATACTAAGAGCAAACAATGTTTCCAATCTCAAGATTTAGAGGCTAGTATCGATACTCCATGGATTGTATCAATACTCATGCTTTTGTATCGATACATTTTGCCAAAAAACACAACTTTAGCTACTGCCAAGGTCTGTATCAATATAAATATGCTAGGTATCGATACCATACCTTAGGTATTGATACCAAACACTCTTGTATCGATACTACACATGGAAATTCAAAATTTTGGTAATGTGGAAACCTCATGATAGTTTTTAAGCACCCATATGACCAGCACATACCTTAGGTTCCTCAAGTGGCCCTATCTTGGTCACAATGAGAGGAAAATTTGCTTGTGTACTCATCTAAACGACTCTGATGACACTCTAGAAATGACCTTTGATGCCTCATTTTTGCATTTTTCTTTAAAGTGGTTCATAGGCATTTTAGAATTTTCCAAAATGACCTTTGATCATCCCCCAGCTTTATTTCTATTTTTTTTATTTTGTCACCTTTTACCTAACTCCTAGGATACCAAAAACTAGTCCAGACAAAATGAGGTATCTTCAGGATACATAATACTAATGCTTTGTTTTGGGAAAAAAAGCTTTTTTCTTCCACCATTTTTCCTTGAATCAAAGTCTATTTGTCAAATGAGACAAACTTAGATTCTTATAATAATCTTAAATCCTTTTGTCATTAGACACTATGATCACGATTTTCTCATTGGGATACCTAATATTGATGCTTTGGTTTGGCAAGAACAACTTTTTTCCACCATTTTCCTTAGAATCAAAGTTCATCCATCAAATAAGATAAATTGGGATTCTCATAAAAATCTCCATTTTTTGTGATCAGGCTCTATAAGCACATTCTCCTCATTGGGATACACGATATTAATGCTTTGGTTTGGTAAGAAAAGCTTTTCTTTCTACTATTTTCTTTTGAATTTAAGCTTATATGTCAAGTGAGACAAACTTGTATTCTTATAATAATCTCCATTCTTTTCATAATTAGGCAGTATAATCACGTTTTTCTTATTAGGACACATGATACTAATGCTTTCATTTGGTAAGAAAAGCTTTTTTTACACTATTTTCCCTAGAATTATTGCTTATCTATCAACTGAGACAAACATTGATTCTTAAAATAATCTCCATTCTTTTTGTGATTAGGCACCATAATCACATTGTCCTCATTAGGATACAAATTAATGCTTTGTTTTGGCAAGAAAAGCTTTTCTTTCTACCATTTTCCTTTGAATCAAAGTTTATCTATCAAAAGACAAACTAGGATACACCTAAGAATCTCCATTTTTTTTGTGATCGGGAACTATATGCGCATTTTCTTCATTGGGATACATGAATTGATGCTTTGGTTTGGCAAGAAAAGCTCTTTTCTCCACCATTTTCTTTTGAATCAAAGTTCGTATGTCGAGTGAGACAAACTTGGTTTCTTGTAGCAGCCTCTATTTTTTTGTGATTAGGCATTGTAATCACTTTCTCCTAGTTTGGGTGCACGACATTGATGCTTAGGAATACAAATTTGGATTGTCGTAAAACCCTCAATTCTTTTCATGATCAAACATTATATTCACGATCTTCTCACTGGAATACAAGATATTCATGCGTTGGTTTGGCAAGAAAAACTTTTCTTACACCACCTTTCTTAGAATCAAAGTTCACCCGTTCAATGGGATAAACTTGGATTATTATAATAATCTCTTTTTTTTCTTGATTAGACACTAGAATCATGGTCTTCTCATTAGGATGCACGATATTGTTCTCTAATTTGGCATAAAAAGCTCTTCTTTCCCCTAATTTTTTGTGAATCATTGCTCATCCATCAAATGAGACAAACTTTTATTCTTAAAGTAATCTCTATCATTTTTGTGTTTAATCACTATAATAACATTCTCTTCATTAGGATACATGATATTAATGCTATGTTTTGGCACGATAAGCTTTTTCTTCCACTATTTTTTTGCTGAATCAAAGTTTGTTTGTCAAATGAGAAAACTTAGATTCTTATAATAATCTCTAATCTTTTCATGATTAGGCACTACGATACAAATTTTCTCATTGAGATACCTGACACTGATGCTTTGGTTTGGCAAGAAAAGTTTTTTTTTCCATTATTTCCCTTGAATCAAAGTTCATCCGTTAAATGTGGCAAACTTGAATCTTATAAGAATCTCCACTCTTCTTCTGATTGGGCACTATAAGCATGTTTTTCTTATTGGGATATATGATATTGATGCTTTGGTTTTGTAAGAGAAACTTTTCTTTCCATCATTTTCTTTTGAATCAAGGTTCGTATGTCAAGTGAGACAAACTTGGTTTCTTATGAAAGCCTCCATTTTTTTGTTATTAGGCATTGTAATCATTTTCTCCTCATTTAAGTGCATGATATTGATAATTTGGTTTGGTAAGTAAAGCTTTTTTTCCCACTATTTTCTTGAGAATCAAAGTTCATCCGTTAAATAAGATAAACTTGGATTCTAGTAATAATCTCTATTTTTTTCAGTATTCACTATAATTGGGATAGATGACATTAATGCTTTAATTTAGCAAGAAAAGCCTTTTTTCCATCATTTTCCTTTGTATCAAAGTTTGTCCATCAAATAAGATAAACTTTGATTCTTGAAATAATCTCCATTCTTTTTGTAATTAGGCACTATAATCACATTCTCCTCATTGCGATACAAGTATTAATGGTTTGTTTTAGCAAGAAAAGCTTTTCCTTCCACTATTTTTCTTTAAATCAAAGTTTGTTCACCAAATGATACATACCTAGACTCTTATAATAATCTCCAATTTTTTCATGATTAGGCACTATGATCATGATTTGCTCATTACAATACCTAATATTGACGCTTAGGTTTGGTAAGAAAAGCTTTTCTTTCTGTCATTTTCCATAGAATCAAAGTTTCATCCATCAAATAAGATAAACTTGGATTCTTGTAAAAATCTCCATTGTTTTTGTGATTGGGCAGAACATGCACACTCTCTTTATTATGATACATGATATTGATGCTTTGATTTGGTGCAGAAAGCTTTTCTCCTCACCATTTTCTTTTGAATTAAAGTTTATACATTAAGTGAGATAAACCTAGATTCTTGTAAAAGATCTCCATTATTTTCATGATTATGTGTTATAATCATGATCATCTCATTCAGATAGATGATATTGATGCTTTGGTGTGGCAAGAAAAGCTTTTGTTTCTACCATTTTCCATAGAATCAAAGTTTATCCACCAAATGGACAAACTTGCGTACTCCTAAGAATCTTTATTCTTTTCATGATCGGGCACTATAAGCACATCCTCCTTATTGGGATGCATGATATTGATGCTTTGGTTTAGAATGATAAACTTTTCTTCCCACCAGTTTTCTTAGAATTAGAGTTCACTTGCCAAATGAGACGACCCTAGATTCTTATAATAATCTCATCCCTTTCCATGATTCAGCACTAGAATCATGATCTTTTCATTAAGATACATAATATTGATGCTTTGATTTGGCAAGAAATCTCTTATTTCCACCATTTTCCCCAGAATTGTTGCCCATCCATCAAAAGAGACAAACTTTGATTCCTAAAGTAATATCTATTTTTTTGGGATTAGACACTATAATCACATTCTCTTCATTAGGATACATGATATTGACGCTTTGTTTTAGCAAGAAAACTTTTTCTTGCATTATTTTCCTTTGAATCAAAATTCGTTTGTCAAATGAGACAAACTTGGTTGCTTATAATAATCTCAAACCTTTTCATCATTAGGCACTATGATCACGATTTTCTCATTGGGATACCAGATACTGATGCTTTGGTTTTGCAAGAAAATCCTTTTTCCACCATTTTCCTTAGAATCAAAGTTCATCTGTTAAATAAGACAAACTAGGATTCTCATAAAAATCTCTATCTTTTTTGTGATCGGGCTCTATAAGCACATTCTCCTCATTGGGATACACGATATTAATGCTTTAGTTTAGTAAGAAAAACTTTTATTTTCCACTATTTATTTTTGAATTTAAGTTCGTACGTCAAGTGAGACAAACTTGGATTCTTATAATAATCTTTATTCTTTTCATGATTATGCACTAGAATCATGGTTTTCTCCTCAAATACACAATATTGATGCTTTGATTTGGCATGAAAAACTCTTCTTTCCACCAATTTCCTTTGAATCATTGTTCATCCATCAAATAAGACAAACTTTGATTCTTAAAGTAATCTCCATTGTTTTTGTGATTAATCACTATAATAACATTCTCTTCATTAGGATACACGATATTAATGCTTTGTTTTGGCAAGATAAGCTTTTTCTTCCACCATTTTCCATTGAATCAAAGTTCATTTATCAAATGAGACAAACTTTGATTGTTATAACAATCTCCAACCTTTTCATTATTAGGCACTACAATCACGATTTTCTTATTGGGATACCTGACACTGATGCATTGGTTTGGCGAGAAAAGCTTTTTTTCCATCATTTCCCTTGAATCAAAGTTCATCCGTTAAATGTGGCAAACTTGGATTCTCACAAGAATCTCTATTCTTCTTATGATCGGGCACAATAAGCACATTTTTCTTATTAGGATACACAATATTGATGCTTTAGTTTAGTAAGAAAAGCTTTTCTTTCCATTATTTTCTTTTGAATCAGGGTTCGTTTGTCAAGTGAGACAAACTTGGTTTCTCGTAAAAACCTCTTTTTTTTGTAATTAGGCACTGTAATCACTTTCTCCTCATTGGGATGCACGATATTGATACTTTGATTTGGCAAGAAAAGCTTTTTTTTGCACTATTTTCTTGAGAATCAAAGTTTATCCGTCAAATGAGATGAACTCAAATTCTCATAATAATCTCTATCTTTTTCAGTGTTACCCACTATAATAATGATATTATCACTGTGATAGATGATATTGATGCTTTAATTTAGCAAGAAAAGCTTTTTTTTCCACCATTTTCCTTTGTATCAAGGCTTGTGCATTAAATGAGACAAACTTTGATTCTTGAAATAATCTCTATTCTTTTTGTGATTTGGCACTATAATCATATTCTCCTCATTGGGATGTAGGTATTAATGCTTCATTTTAGCAAGAAAAGCTTTTACTTTCACTATTTTCCTTTAAATCAAAGTTCGTCAGTCAAATGAGACAAACCTGGACTTTTACAATAATCTCTAATCTTTTCGTGATTAGGCACTATGATCATGATTTTCTCATTGCAATACCTGATACTGATGCTTTGCTTGGCAAGAAAAGCTTTTCTTTCCACCATTTTCCTTAGAATCAAAGTTCATCCATCAAATGAGACAAACTTTGATTCTCGTAAGAATCACCATTATTTTTGTAATCAGGCACTACAAGCACACTCTCTTCATTGCGATACGTGATATTGATGCTTTGATTTGGCATAAAAAGCTATTCTCCCCACCATTTTCTTTTGAATCAAATTTTGTCCATTAAGTGAGACAACCTAGATTCTTATAAAAATCTCCATTCTTTTCATGATTATACGCTATAATCACAATCTTTTCATTCGGATAGTTGATATTAATGCTTTGGTTTGGCAAGAAAAGCTTTTCTTTCCACTATTTTTCATAGAATCAAAGTTCATCCACCAAATGGACAAACTTGGATACTCTTTAGAATCTCTATTCTTTTTATGATCGAGCACTATAAGCACATCCTCCTCATTGGGATACATAATATTCATGCTTTGGTTTGGCATGACAAACTTTTCTTCTCACCAGTTTTCTTAGAATCAGAGTTTATTCGTCAAATAACACAAATTTGGATTCTTATAATAATCTCAATTTTTTTGATGATTAGGCACTAGAAACATGATCTTCTCATTAGGATACACGATATTGATGCTTTGATTTGGCAAGAAAAGCTTTTTATTCCACCATATTCCTCATAATCATTGTCCATCCATCAAATGAGACAAACTTTTATTCCTAAAGTAATATCTATTCTTTTTTGTGATTAGGCACTATAATCATATTCTATTTAATAGTATACATGATATTAATGCTTTGTTTTGGCAAGAAAAGCTTTTTTTCGTGCACCATTTTCCTTTGAATCAAAATTTGTTTGTCAAATGAGACAAACTTGTATGCTTATAATAATCTCAAATTTTTTCATCATTGGGCACTATGATCACGGTTTTTTCTTTGGGATACTTGATACTGATGCATTGTTTTGGCAAGAAAAGCTTTTTTTCCACCATTTTCTTTAGAATTAAAACTCATCCGTCAAATGAGACAAATTGGGATTCTCGTAAAAATCTCCATCTTTTTTTTGATTGGGCTCTATAAGCACATTCTCCTCATTAGGATACACGATATTACTGCTTTGGTTTGGCAAGAAAATCTTTTCTTTCCACTATTTTCTTTTGAATTTGAGTTCATACGTTAAATGAGATAAACTTGGATTCATATAATAATCTCCATTCTTTTCATGATTAGGCAATAGAATCATGATCTTTTCATTAGAAGACATGATATTGATGCTTTGATTTAGGTAGAAAAGCTCTTTTTTGCACCATTTTCCCTGGAATCATTGCTCATCCATCAAATAAGACAAACTCTAATTCTTGAAATAATCTCCAATCTTTTTATGATAATGCACTATAATCATATTATCCTTACTAGGATGCAAGATATTGATGTTTTGTTTTGGCAAGAAAAACTTTTTTTCCACCATTTTCCTTTGAATCAAAGTTCATCTATCAAATGAGACAAACTTGGATACACCTAAAAATCTCGATTCTTTTTGTGATTGGCCACTATAAGCACATGTCTAGTGATATTGATGCTTTGGTTTGGCAAGAAAAGCTTTTCTTTCTACCATTTTCTTTTGAATCAAAGTTTGTATGTCAAGTGAGATAAGCTTGGTTTCTCATAGAAACCACTATTTTTTTTATGAGTAGGCACTGTAATCACTTTCTCCTAGTTTAGGTGCATGATATTGATGTTTTGGAATATGAACTTGGATTCTCATAAAAGCCTCTAGTCTTTTCATGATCATGCACTATATTCATGACCTTCTCACTGGAATACAAGATATTCATGCATTGGTTTGGCTGGAAAAACTTTTCTTCCACCATTTTTCTTAGAATCAAAGTTCATCCATTAAATGGGACAAACTTGGATTATTATAATAATATCTTTTCTTTTCTTGATTAGACACTAGAATCATGGTCTTCTCCTTAGGATACATGATATTGATACTCTTATTTGGCACTAAAAGCTCTTCTTTCCACCAATTTCCTTTGAATCATTGCTCATCCATCAAATGAGACAAACTTTAATTTTTAAAGTAATCTCCATTTTTTTTGTGATTAATCACTATAATATCATTCTTTTCATTTGGATGCACGATATTAATGCTTTGTTTTTGCAAGATAAGCTTTTTCTTCCACCATTTTCCGTTGAATCAAAGCTTGTTTGTTAAATGAGACAAACTTGGATTCTTATAATAATCGCCAATCTTTTCATGATTAGGCACTACGATCATGATTTTCTCATTGGGATACCTAATTTCATGTCATCTTTATCCAAATACCTAAAAATATGAAAAGAACAATATAGGAAAAATGATATACAGAAGAAGGTGAAATGGACCAACAAATGAAATGCATAATGCTCCATAATTTTCATCAATAATACTTAATAAATGGTGCCAATACAAAGGATCCCATAATGCTCTTGTCGTAACATACCCAGGGGGTGGATCCTCGCAGATGTACAGGTGCGTATGACTTAAAATATTTTCCTGACTTGGAAATGTCTTTTTGATTAAGACTATTCTTTAGCGATGTGAAGAGGATGAGAATGCATAGATTCTCATCTTGTGGTATAGTGAAAGAGACCGTAAGATGAATCGCTCAATCTTATTGGTCTCGGATGACCATCACAAAATGGCCAATGCTTAGAGTCACCACCGATCATTTAGGGCTAGACATGATCGGATGCCTATTGAAACCTATGTTTTGAGTTACGAAACTCAAGCCATCGATCTCGTGGTCTACGTAATGCAAAGATTCATTGTTTGGGTTTAAGAGTTAGTTACGCATGATGAGGTACGAACCTCTTCGCGACACCTGAAATCGGTACCTTACTAGCTATGTCTTATCTCGGTTTTGATTCTTTCGATCTTAATTTGTTACTATTTTGATATAACCCTCTTCGAATGCATGAATCTTATAAAAAAGATCCAGGTTTGGATGAAAAAGTTTTAATCTCGTATACACCCTAGAGAGATGGGGAATATAATGATTTTCAATAAAAAAGACCTTTGGATTTTACTTTGAAAATGGAATGTTCCACTTTGGGCACTGGAGAGATACCCATGCGGAACATTACCTTT
>JBBYHK010468369.1:0-20851 GCA_038382065.1 Adansonia grandidieri
TATCTCATTTGTTGGTCGAACTTTGGTTCTATGGAAAATGTGGAAAGAAAAGCTTTTCTTGCTAAACCAAAGCATCAGTATCATGTATCCCAATGAGTAGAACATAATTGTTGTGCCCAATCAGAAAACGAATGGAGATTATTATGAGAATCATTGTTTGTCTCATTTGATAGACAAACTTTGATTCTAAGGAAAATGGAGGAAAGGAAAGCTTTTCCTACCAAATGTAAGCATCAATATTGTGTATCCTAATAAGAAGAACATGATTGTAGCGCTAACCATAAAAATAATTAAGATTATTATGAGAATCCAAGTTTGTCTCATTTGATGAACGAATATTGATTGTAAGGAAAATGGTGGAAAGAAAGTTTTTCCTACGAAGCCAAAGAACTGATATCATGTTTCCCAATAAGGAAAACACGATTGTAGCACTGAATCACAAAATATGAAGATTATTATTTGAATCCAAGTTTGTCTCACTTTACGGACAAACTTTGATTTTATGGAAAATGTGAAAAAAAAAGCTTTTCTTGCCAAACCAAAGCATCAGTATCATGCATCCCAATAAGGAGAACATGATTGTGGTGCCCAATAACAAAAGAATAAAGGTTATTACGAGAATCCAAGTTTTTTCACTTGACGGATGAACTTTAATCGTAGTGCAAATAGTGGAAAGAAAAACCTTTCTTGCAAAATCGAAGCAACAATATTATGTATCCTAACAAGTAGAACATGATTGTCGAGCCAATCATGAAAAAAATAGAGATTATTACGAGAATCATCATTTGTCTTAGTTAACAGACAAACTTTGACTTTAAGAAAAATGGTGGAAAGGAAAGCTTTTCCTAACAAACAAAAGCATCATTATGGTGTATCCCAACAAGGAGAACATGATTGTAGTGCCGAACCACAAAAAGAATGAGATTACTATAAGAATCCAAGTTTGTCTTATTTGACAGATGAACTTTCATTATAACGAAAATGGTGAAGAGAAAGCTTTTCTTGCCAAACCAAGGCACTAATATCGTGTATCCCAATGATGAAAACATGATTGTAGCGCTAAATCACAATAAAAATGGAGATTATTATGAGAATCAAAGTTTCTCTCATTTGATGTATGAACTTTGATTTTATGAAAAATGTTGAAAGAAAAGCTTTTCTTGCCAAACCATAGTGTCATTATCATGTATCCCAATAGGAGAACATGATTGCGGTGCCCAATCACAAAAAAATGAAGATTATTATGAGAATTCATGTTTGTTTCATTTGAGGGATGAACATTGACTATAAGGAAAATAGGGGAAAGAAAAGCTTTTATTGTCAAACCAAAGTGCCAATATCGTGTAACCATAGAGGAGAACGTGATTATAGAGCCCAATAACAAAAAAATAGAGATGATTACAAGAATCCAAGTTGGTCTCCTTTGACGGATAAACTTTAATTCTAGGGAAAATGGTAGAAAGAAAAGCTTTTCTTGCCAAACTGAAGCATCAATATCATTCATCTCAATGAGTAGAACATGATGTAGTGCCTAATTATGAAAAGAATGAAGATTATTATGAGAATCCAAGTTTGTCTCATTTGACGAATGAACTTTGATTGTAAGGAAAATGGTGGAGAGAAAGCATTTCTTGCCAAACTGAAGCACCAATATCGTGTATTCCAATGAGGAGAACATGATTGTGGCACCAAATCACAAAAAAATGAAAATTATTCTGAAAATCCATATTTGTCTTATTTGACAGATGAACTTTGATTTTATGGAAAATGTGGAAAGAAAAGCTTTTCTTGCCAAACCAAAGCATCAATATCTTGTATCCTAATGAGGACAACATGACTGCAGTTTCCATTTACAAAAATATGAAGATTATTACTAGAATCCAAGTTTGTCTCATTTAACAGATGAACTTCGATTACAAGGATAATGGTGGAGAGAAAAGCTTTTCATGCAAAATCGAAGCTCCAATATCATGTATCCTAATGTGTAGAACATGATTTTAGTGCCCAATCACAAAAAGAATAGAGATTATTACGAGAATCTTCATTTGTATCGGTTGACGGACAAGCTTCAGTTCTAAGGAAAATAGTGGAGGGAAAAGCTTTTCTTGGAAAGCTAAAGCACCAATATCATGTATCCCAATGAGGAGAATATGGTTGTCATGCCAATTCAAAAAAATAGAGATTATTAAAGAATCCAAGTTTGTCATATTTGATGAACAAACTTTGATTCTATGGAAAATGTGGAAGGAAATGCTTTACTTGCAAAACCAATGCATCAGTATCTTATATCCCAATGAAGAGAAGATGATTGTGGTTTCCAGTCACAAAAAAATGAATATTGTTACGAGAATCCAAGTTTGTCTCATTTGACAGATGAACTTTGTTTATAAGGAAAATGGTGGAGAGAAAAGCTTTCATTGCCAAACCAATGCACCGATATCATGTACCCAAAGAGGAGAACGCGATTGTAGTGTCCTATAACAAAAAAAAATTATGAGAATCCAAGTTTGTCTTATTTGACAGATAAACTTTGATTGTAAAGAAAATGGTAGAGAGAAATGTTTCTTGCTAAATGAAAGAATTGGTATCATGTTTCCAAGTGAGGTAAACATGATTGTAAAGTTGAATCACAAAAAATAGAGATTATTATGAGAATCCAAGTTTGTGTCATTTGATAGATGAACTTTGATTTTATGGAAAATGTGGAAAGAAAAGCTTTTGTTGCCAAACCAAATTATCAATATCACGTATCCCAACAAAGAAAACATAATTGTAGTGCCCAATCAAAAAATAAGGATTACTCTGAGAATCCAAGTTTCTCTTAATTGACAGATGAACTTAAATTATAAGGAAAATGGTGGATAGAAAAGATTATATTGCCAAACCAAAGCACTAATATCGTGTACCCAGTGAGGAGAACGTGATTATAGTGCCTAATGAATAAAAATTTAGATTATTATGAGAATCAACATTTGTCTTGTTTGACAAATGAACTTTGATTGAAGGGAAAATGGTGAAAAGAAAAGCTTTTCTTGCCAAAACAAAGCATCAATATCATGTATCTTAATGAGGAGAACATGATGTAGTTCCCAATAAAAAAATAAAGATTATTATGAGAATCCAACTTTGTCTCATTTAACAGATGAACTTTGACTGTAAAGAGAACGGTGGAAAGGAAAGATTTTCCTGCCAAACGAAAGCATCAATATTGTCCAATCTAATAAGGAGAACATGATTCAAGGAAAGAAGATTTTTACAAGAATCTAAGTGTTTCTTATTTAATGGATGAACTTTGATTCTAAGGAAAATGGTGGACAGAAAGCTTTTCTTGCCAAACCAAAACACCAATATCGTTTATCCCAGTGAGGAGAACGTGATTGTAGTACCGATTCACCAAAAAATAAGGATTATTATGGGAATCCAAGTTTGCGTCGTTTGATGGATAAACTTTGATTTTATGGAAAGAAAAGCCTTTTTTGCCAAGCCAAAGCATCAATATCTTATATCTCAATAAGGAGAACATGATTGTGCTGCCCAATTACAAAAAAATGAAGATTATTACCAAAATCCAAGTTTGTTTCTTTTAATGCATCAACTTTGATTACAAGGAAAATAGTGCAGAGAAAAGCTTTAATTGCCAATCCAAAGCACCAATATCATATAGCAAAAGAGGAAAACGTGATTGTAGTCCCCAATAACAAAAAAATGATGATTATTACGAGAATCCAAGTTTGTCTCATTTGACGGATGAACTTTAATTCTAGGGAAAATGGTAGAAATAAATGCTTTTCTCGCTAGACCAAAGCATCAATATCATGTATCTCAATGAGGAGAACATGATGTAGCTCCCAATAAAAAAAGAGTGAAGATTATTATAAGATTCCAAGTTTATCTCATTTGATAGATGAACTATGATTGTAGGGAAAATGGTGGACAGGAAGCTTTTCTTGCCAAACAAAAGCGCTAATATCTTGTATATCAATGAGGAGAACATGATTGTAGTGCCGAATCAAAAAAAATGGAGATTATTATGAGAGTCCAAGTTTGTCTTGTTCGATGGATAGACTTTGATTTTATGGAAAATATGGAAAGAAAAGCTTTTCTTGCTAAACCAAGGTATCAGTATCATATATTACCATGAGGAGAACATAACTGTGGTGCCCAATCACAAAGAAATGAAGATTATTATGATATTCCAAGTTTATCTCATTTGATGGATGAACTTTGATTATATGAAAAATGGTGTAGAGGAAAGCTTTTATTGCCAAATGAAAGCACCAATATCATGTACCTAAAGAGGAGAACATGATTATAGTGCCAAATAACAAAAAAATAGAGATTATTATGAGAATCCAAGTTTGTCTCGTTTGACGGATGAACTTTGATTTTAGGGAAAATGGGGGAAAGTGAAGCTTTTCTTGCCAAACTAAAGCATCAATATCATGTATCTCAACGAGGAGAACATGATGTAGAGCCTAATCACAAAAAGAATGAAGATTATTATGAGGATCCAAGTTTGTCTTATTTTACAGACGAACTTTGATTCTAAGGAAAATGGTGGAAAGGAAAGCTTTTTCTACCAAACGAAAACATCAATATTGTTTATCCCAATAAGGGGAACAAGATTGTAATGTGCAACCACAAAAAGAATAAAGATTGTTGGGAATCCAAGTTTGTCTCATTTAATGGATGAACTTTGATTGTAAGGAAAATGGTGAAGAGAAAGCTTTTCTTGCCAAACCAAAGCACCAATATCATTTATCCCAATGAGGAGAACTTGATTTTAGTGCCTATTAATAAAAAATAGAGATGATTACGAGAATCCAAGTTTACCTCATTTCACAAATGAATTTTGATTCTAAGGAAGATTATGAAAACAAAAACTTTTCTTGCCAAATGAAAGTAGCAATATCATGTATCTCAATGAGGAGAACATGATGTGTTGCCTAATCACAAAAAGAATGAAGATTATTATAAGAATCCAAGTTTGTCTCGTTTGATGGACGAACATTAATTGTAGGGAAAATGGTGGAGAAAAAACATTTACTGCCAAACGAAAGCACCAGTATCGTGTATCTGAATGAGAAAACATAATTGTAGTGCCGAATCACAAAACAATGGAGATTATTACGAGAATCCAAGTTTGTCTAATTTGATGGATAAACTTTGATTCTATAGAAAATGTTGAAAGAAAAGCTTT
The DNA here is from genome assembly GCA_038382065.1 of Adansonia grandidieri. NCBI lineage: Eukaryota > Viridiplantae > Streptophyta > Magnoliopsida > Malvales > Malvaceae > Adansonia > Adansonia grandidieri. The sequence goes on from JBBYHK010468369.1 coordinate 5,201, forward strand.
TCTTGCCAAACTAAATCATCAATATCATGTATGGGATAAGGAGAACATGACAAGTTTGTCTCACCTGATGGATGAACTTTGATTACGAGGAAAATTGAGGAGAGAAAAGCTTTTCATGCAAAATCAAAGGACCAATGTCATGTATCCCAACATCTAGAACACGATTATAGTGCCCAATCAAAAAAATAGAGATTATTACAAGAATCATCATTTGTTTTAGTTGACAGACTAACCTTAATTCTAAGGAAAATAATGGAGGGAAAAGTTTTTCTTGGAAAGCCAAAGCACTAATATCATGTATCTCATTAAGGAGAACATGATTGTCACGCTGATTCAAAAAAAATAGAGATCATTATGAGAACCGAAGTTTGTCTCATTTGATGGATGAACTTTGATTCTATGGAAAATATGGAAAGAAAAGCTTTTCTTGCCCAACCAATGCATCTGTATCTTATATCCCAAAGAAGAGAACATGATTGCGGTGCCTAATCACAAAATGGTGAATATTATTATGAGAATATAAGTTTGTCTCATTTAATAAATGAACTTTGATTATAACGAAAATGGTGGAGAGAAAAGCTTTTATTGCCAAACCAATGCACCAATATCATGTACCTAAAGAAGAGAACATGATTGTAGTGCCCAATAACGAAAAAATAAAGAATGTTATGAGAATCCTAGTTTGTCCTATTTGACATACGAACCTTAAGTCTAAGGAAAGAGGTGGAAAGGAATGTTTTTCCTGCCAAACGAAAGCATCAATATTGTGTATCCTCATAAGGAGAACAGAATTGTAGTGTCCAACCATAAAAAATGAAGATTATTATAAGAATCCAAGCTTGTGTTATTTGATGGACAAACTTTGATTCAAAGGAAAATGGTGGAAAAAAAAAGCTTTTCTTGCTAAACTAAAGCATCGGCATCATGCATCTCAATGAAGAGAACATGATGTGTTGTCCAATCATAAAAAGACTGAAGATTATTATGAGAATCCAAGTTTGTCTCGTTTGATGAATGAACTTTGATTGTAAGGAAAATGGTGGAGAGAAAGCATTTCTTGCCAAACAAAAGCACCAGTATCGTGTATCCTAATGAGGAGAACATGATTGTAGTGTTGAATCACAAAACAATAGAGATTATTATGAGTATCCAAGTTTGTCCGATTTGGTGGATGAACTTTAATTCTATGGAAAATGTTGAAAGAAAAGGTTTTCTTGCCAAAGCAAATCATTAGCATCATGTATCCCAATAAGGAGAACATGACTATAGTGCCCAATTACAAAGAGTGAAGACTATTATTAGAATCCAAGTTTGTTTCATTTCGTAGATGAACTTTGATTACAACGAAAATAGTGGAGAGAAAAGCTTTTCATGCAAAATCAAAGCACCAATATCATGTATCCTAATATGTAGAACATGATTGTAGTGCCCAATCACAAAAAGAATGGAGATTATTACAAGAATCTAAGTTTGTCTCGTTTGACAGATAAACTTTGATTGTAAGGAAAATGGTGGAAAGAAAAGCTTTTCCTACCAAACAAAAGCATAACTATTGTGTATCACAATAAGAAGAACAAGATTATAGTGCCCAACCATAAAAAAATTAAGATTATTATGAGAATCCAAGTTTGTCTCATTTGATAGATGAACTTTGATTTTAAGGTAAATGGTGGAGAGAAAAACTTTTATAACCAAACAAAATCACCAATATCATGTACCTAAAGAGGAGAACGTGATCATAATGCCCAATAACAAAAAATGGAGATTATTATGAGAATCCAAGTTTATCTCATTTGATAGACGAACTTTGATTATGGGGAAAATGGTGAAAAGTAGAGCTTTTCTTGCCAAACCAAAGCATTAGTATCATGTATCTCAATGAGGAGAACATGATCTAGAGGACAATCACAAAAAGAATAAAGATTATTATGAGGATCCAAGTTTGTCTCATTTGATAGATGAACTTTGATTCTATGGAAAATGGTAGAAGGGAAAGCTTCTCCTGCCAAACGAAAGCATCAATATTGTGTATCCCTATAAATAGAATAGGATTGTAATGCACAACCACAAAAAGAATGAAGATTATTATGGGAATCTAAGTTTGTCTTATTTGACGAATGAACTTTGATTTTAAGGAAAATGGTGGAGAGAATGCTTTTATTGCCAAACCAAAGCACCAATATCATTTATCCCAATGAAGAGAACATGATTTTAGTGCCTATTAACAAAAGATAGAGATGATTATGAGAATCCAAGTTTATCTCATTTCATAGACGAATTTTGATTCTAGGGAAGATTATGGAAAGAAAAACTTTTCTTGTCAAACGAAAGCATCAATATCTTGTATCTCAATGAGGAGAACATGATGTATCGCCAAATCATAAAAAAAAATGAAGATTATTATAAGAATCCAGGTTTGACTCGTTTGACATGGATTGTAGGGAAAATGGTGGAGAGGAAGCATTTCTTGCCAAACAAAAGCACCAATATCATGTATTCGAATGAGGAAAACATGATTGTAGTGCCGAATCATAAAATAATAGAGATTATCATGAGAATCCAAGTTTATCTGATTTGATGGATGAACTTTGATTCTATAGAAAATGTTGAAAGAAAAGCTTTGCTTGCCAAACCAAATCATTAGTGTCATGTATCCTAATGATTGTAATGCCCAATCACAAAAAGAATGAAAATTATTACGAGAATTGTCATTTGTCTTGGTTGACAAACAAACTTTGATTCTGAGGAAAATGATAGAGGGAAAAGCTTTTCTTGGAAAGTCAAAGCACCAATATTATGTATCCCATTAAGGAGAACATGATTGTAATGCCGATTCAAAAAAATAATGATTATTACGAGAATCGAAGTTTGTCTTATTTGATGGACGATCTTTGATTCTATGGAAAAAATGGAAGGCAATGCTTTTCTTGCCCAACCAAAGCATTAGTATCTTGTATCCAAAAGAGGAAAACGTGATTGTAGTGCCCAATCACAAAAAAATGAATATTATTATGAGAATATAAGTTTATCTTATTTGACGGATGAACTTTGATTATAATGAAAATGGTAGAGAGAAAAACTTTTATTGCCAAACCATTGCACCAATATCGTGTACCTAAAGAGGAGAACGTGATTGTAGTCCCCAATAACAAAAGAAATAGAGAATATTATGAGAATCCAAGTTCATCGCATTTGACATACAAACTTTGAGTTTAAGGAAAAAGGTGGAAATGAAAGTTTTTCCGGCCCAACAAAAGCATCAACATTGTGTATCCCAATAAGGAGAACAAAATTTAATGCCCAACCATAATAAAATGAAGATTATTATGAGAATCCAAGCTTATGTCATTTGACGAACGACTTTGATTTTAAAGAAAATTATGGAGAGATTACTTTTCTTGCTAAACCAAAGCACCAATATCATTTATCCCAAAGAGGAGAATTCATTTTAGTGCCTATTAACAAAAGATAGAGATGATTACGAGAACCCAAGTTTGTCTTATTTGACAAACGAACTTTGATTCCAGGGAAAATGGTGGGAACAAAAGCTTTTCTTGCCAAACCAAACCATCAATATCATGTATCTCAATGAGGAGAACATGATGTATTATCCAATCACAAAAAGACTAATGATTATTATGAGAATCCAAGTTTATCTAGTTTGACGGATGAACTTTGATTGTAAGGAAAATGGTAGAGAGAAAGCATTTCTTGCCAAACAAAAGCACCAATATCATGTATCTCAATGAGGAGAACATGATTGTAGTGCTGAATCACAAAAGAATGGAGATTATTACGAGTATCCAAGTTTGTCTCATTTGGTGGATGAACTTTGATTCTGTGGAAAATGTTGGAAGAAAAGGTTTTCTTGCCAAACCAAATCATTAGCATCATGTATCCCAATAAGGAGAACATGACTGTGGTGCCCAGTTACAAAGAATAAAGATTATTATTAGAATCTAAGTTTGTCTCACTTCACGGATGAACTTTGATTACAAGGAAAATGGCGGAGAGAAAGCTTTTCATGCAAAATCAAAGCACCAATATCGTGTATCCTAATGTGTAGAACGTGATTGCAGTGCCCAATCACAAAAAGAATAGTGATTATTCTAAGAGTCTAAGTTTGTCCCATTTGACAAATGAACTTTGATTCTAAGGAAAATAGTGAAAAGGAAAGCTTTTCCTACCAATCGAAAGCATCACTTTTGTGTATCCCAATAAGGAGGCAAGATTGTAGTGCCCTGCCATAAAAGAAATAAGATTATTATGAGAAGCCAAGTTTGTCTCATTTGATAGACGAACTTTGATTTTAAGGTAAATGGTGGAGAGATAGCTTTTCTTGCCAAACCAAAGCACCAATAGCATTTATCTCACTGAGGAGAACATGATTTAGTGCCTATTAACAAAAAATGAAAATGATTATGAGAATCAAAGTTTGTCTTGTTTGACAAATAAGCTTTGATAATAGGAAAAATGGCAGAAAGAAAAGCTTTTCTTGCCAAACCAAAGCATCAATATCATGTATCTCAATGAGGAGAACATGATGTATTGCCTAATCACAAAAGGAATGAAGATTATTATAAGAATCTAGGTTTATCTCGTTTAACAGATGAACTTTGATTATAAGGAAAATAATGGAGACCAAGCATTTATTGCCAAACAAAAGCACTAATATTGTGTATCCCAATGAGGAGAGCATGATTGTAGTGCCGAATCATAAAACAATAGAGATTATTATCAGAGTCCAAGTTTATCTCATTTGATGGATGAACTTTGATTCTATGGAAAGTATTGAAAGAAAAGCTTTTCTTGCCAAACCAAATCATCAGTATTGTGTATCCCAATGAAGAGAACATGACTATGGTTCCCAATTACAATAGAATGAAGATTATTACTAGAATCCAAGTTTATCTCACTTGATGCATGAACTTTGATTACAAGGAAAATGGTGGAGAGAAAAGCTTTTCATGCAAAATCAAAGCACCAATATCGTGTATCCCAACCTATAGAACATGATTGTAAAGCCCAATCACCAAAAGAATGGAGATTATTACGAGAATCATCATTTATCTAAGTTGACAAATGAACTTTGATTCTAAGGAAAATGGTAAAGGGAAAAGCTTTTCTTGGAAAGCCAAAGCACCAATATAATGTATCCTAATGGGAAGAACATGATTGTCATGTCTATTCAAAAAAATGGAGAGTATTACGTGAATCTAAGTTTATCTCATTTGATGGACGAACTTTGATTCTATGGAAAACGTGGAAGGAAAAGCTTTTCTCGCCAAACCAAGGCATCAATATCTTATATCCCAAAGAAGAGAACATGATTGCAATGCCCAATCACAAGAATTGAATATTATTATGAGAATATAAACTTGTCTTATTTGATGGATGAATTTTGATTATGAGGAAAGTGGTGGCGAGATATTGCCAAACCAATGCACCAATATCATGTACCCCAAGAGGAGAACATGATTGTGGTGCCTAATAACAAAAAAATGGAGATTATTATGAGAATCTAAGTTTATCCCATTTGACAGATTAACTTTGATTCTAAGGAAATTGGTGGAAAGGAAATCTTTTCCTACCAAGCAAAAGCATCGATATTGTGTATCCCAATAAGGAGAACATGATTGTAGTTCCCAACCACTAAAAGAATTATGATTATTATGAGAATCCAAGTTTATCCCATTTGACAGATGAACTTTGATTTTAAGGAAAATGGTGGAGAGAAAGCTTTTCTTACCAAACCAAAGCACCAATATCGTTTATCCCAATGAGGAAAACGTGATTTTAGTGCCTACTAACAAAAAAATAGAGATGATTATGAGAATCCAAGTTTGCTCGTTTGATAAATTAGCTTTGATACAAGGGAAAATGGCAGAAGGAAAAGCTTTTTTTGCCAAACCAAAGCATCAATATCATGTATCTCAATGAGGAAAACATGATGTATTGCCTAATCACAAAAACGATGAAGATTATTATGAGAATTCAGGTTTGTCTTGTTTGACAAATGATTTTGATTGCAAGGAAAATGGTGGAGCGAAAGCATTTCTTGCCAAGCAAAAGCACCAGTATTGTGTATCCCAATAAGGAGAACATGATTGTAGTGCCAAATCATAAAACAATGGAGATTATTATGAGAATTCATGTTTGTTTTATTTAACGGATGAACTTCGATTCCATGGAAAATGTTGAAAGAAAAGCTTTTCTTGCCAAACTAAATCACCAGTATCATGTATCCTAATAAGAGAACATGATTGTGGTTCCTAATTACAAAAGAATGAAGATTATTACTAGAATCCAAGTTTGTCTCACTTGATGGATGAACTTTGATTGTAAGGAAAATGGTGGAGAAAAAAGCTTTTCATGCAAAATCAAAGCACCAATATCGTGTATCCCAACGTGTAGAACATGATTGTAGTGCCCAATCCCAGAAAGAATGGAAATTATTATGAGAATCATCATTTGTCTTAGTTGATGAATGAACTTTGATTCTAAGGAAAATGGTAGAGGGAAAAGCTTTTCTCGAAAAGCCAAGGCACCAATATCATGTATCCAATGAGGAAAACATGATTGCCATGCCATTCAAATTTTTTTCATTTGATGGATGAACTTTGATTCTATGGAAAATGTGGAAGGAAAAGCTTTTCTCACCAAACCAAAGCATCAGTATGTTGTATCCCATAGAAGAGAACATGATTGTGGTGCCCAATCTTAAAAAAATAAATATTTTTATGAGATTATTAGTTGGTCTTATTTGACGGATGAACTTTGATTATAAGGAAAATGGTTCGAGTGGGGTGATATAGGTTTTCAATAAGGATCTAATACCATAGCATTCAGCTTTTTGAAGCGTGGTGATAGACTTAGCGAGTGCGAAATGGATCATCAGAAGGTGGAAATTTCCTCCAATCAAAATACTTAAAAAGCTTTTCTTGCCAAACCAAAGCATTAATATCATGTTTCTGAATGAAGAGAACATGATGTAGAGCACAATCACAAGTTTGTCTCATCTCACGGATGAACTTTGATTCTAAGGAAAATGGTGCAAAGCAAAGCTTTTCCTACCATACGAAAGCATCAATATTTTGTATCCCATAAGGATAACAAGATTGTAGTGCCCAACCACAAGAAAATAGAAGATTATTATGAGGATCCATGTTTGTCTGATTTGATGGATGAACTTTGATTGTTAGGAAAATGGTGGAAAGAAATTTTTTCTTGCCAAACCAAAGCACCAATATTGTTTATCCCAATGAGGAGAATGTGATTTTAGTGCCCATTAACAGAAAGATGGAGATGATTAGGAGAATCCAAGTTTGTCTCATTTGATAGATGAACTTTGATTCTAGGGAAAATGGTGGAATGAAAAACTTTTCTTGCCAAAGCAAAGCATTAATATCGTGTATCTCAATGGAGATAACATAATGTATTGCCTAATCACAAAAGAATAAAGATTATTTTGCAAATCTAGGTTTGTCTCGTTTGACGGATAAACTTTGAATGTAAGGAAAATAGTGGAGAGAAAGCATTTCTTGCCAAACCAAAGCACGAATATCATGAATCCCAATGAGGAGAACATGATTGTAGTGCCGAATCATAAAACAATGGAGATTATTATGAGAATCTAAGTTTGTCTCATGATGGATGAACTTTGATTCTATAGAAACTGTGGAAAGAAAAGCTTTTCTTGCCAAACGAAATCATCAGTATAATGTATCTCAATGAGGAGAACATGACTGTGGTGCCCAATTACAAAAGAATTAAGATTATTACTAGAATCCAAGTTTGTCTCACTTGACGAACGAACTTGGATTACAAGGAAAGTGGTGGAGAGAAAAGCTTTTCTTGCAAAATCAAAGCACCACTATCGTGTATCCCAATGAGTTGAACATGATTGTAGTGCCCAATCATAAAAAGAATAGAGATTATTATGAGAATTGTAATCTGTCTTAGTTGACAGATGAACTTTAATTCTAAGGAAAATAGTAGAGGGAAAATATTTCTTGCCAAACCAGTGCACGAATATCGTGTACCCAAACAAGAGAATGTGATTGTAGTGCCAACAACAAAAAAAATGAATATTGTTATGAGAATCAAGTTTGTCTTTTTTGATGGATAAACTTTGATTCTAGGGAAAATGGTGAAAAGGAAAAGCTTTTCTTACCAAAACAAAGCATCAATATCATTTATCTCAAAGTGGAGAACATGATTGTAGTGCCCAATCACAAAAATAGTGAAGATAATTATGAGAATCCAGGTTTCTCTTATTTGGTGGATGAACTTTGATTCTAAGGAAAATGGTGGAAAGTAAACATTTCTTGCCAAATCAGAGCACCAATATTGTGTATTCCAAAGAGGAGAACATGATTGTAGTGCCGAATCATAAAAAATGGAGATTGTTATGAGAATTCAAGTTTGTGTCATTTGATAGGCAAACTTTGATTTTATGGAAAATGTGGAAAGGAAAGGTTTTCTTGCCAAAGTAATGCATCACTATCACATATCCCAATCAGGAGAACAAGATTGCAGTTCACAATAAAAAAAAAAAAAAGAAGATTACTACTAGAATCCAATTTTGTGTCAATCGACAGATGAACTTTGAGTATAAGGAAAATGGTAGAGAGAAAAACTTATATCACCAAACCAAAGCACCAATATCATGCGCCTAAAGAGGAGAACATGATTGTAGTGCCTAATGACAAAAAAAATGTAGATTATTGTGAGAACCCAAGTTTGTTTCATTTGACAGATAAACTTTGATTCTAGGGAAAATGATGGAAAGAAAAGCTTTTCTTGCCAAACCAAAGCATCAATATTGTGTAACTCAATGAGTAGAACATGAAGTAGTACCTAATTCGTAAAAAAATAGAGATTATTATGAGAATCCAAGTTTATCTCGTTTGATGGATGAACTTTGAATATAGGGAAAATGGTGGAAAGAAAAGGTTTTCTTGCCAAACCAAAGCATCAATATCATGTATCCCAGTGAGGAGAACATGACGTAGTGCCCAATTCACAAAAAATGGAGATCGTTATAAGAATCCAAGTTTGTCTTATTTGATGGATGAACTTTGATTCTATGCAAAATAGTGGAAAGAAAAGCTTTTCTTGCCAATCCAAAGCATCAATGTCATTTATCTCAATGAGGAGAACATGATGTATTGCCCCATCATAAAAAGAATGAAGATTCTTATGAGAAACCAGGTTTGTCTCGTTTGATGGGCAAATTTTCATTATAAGGAAAATGGTGGAGAGAAAGTGTTTCTTACCAAACCAAAACACCAATATCGTCTATCCCAATGAGGAGAACATGATTGTAGTGTCAAATCATAAAACAATGGAGATTATTACCTGAATCCAAGTTTGTCTCATTTGATGGATGAATTATGATTCTATGGAAAATATGGAAAGAAAAGCTTCTCTTGCCAAACTCAATCATCAATATCATGTATCCTAATGAGGAGAACATGACTGTGGTGCCCAATTACAAAGGAATGAAGATTATTATTAGAACCCAAGTTTATCTCAGTTGATTGATGAACTTTGATTACAAGGAAAATGGTGGAAAGAAAAGCTTGTCTTGCAAAATCAAAGCTCTAATATAGTGTATCCCAATTAGTAGAGCATGATTGCAGAGCCCAATCACAAAAAGAATGGAAATTATTATGAGAATCATCATTTGTCTCAGTTGATAGATGAAATTTAATTCTAAGGAAAATAGTGGAGGGGAAAGATTTTCTTGGAAAGCCAAAGCACCAATATCATGTATCCCAATGAGGAAAACATGGTTTTCATGTCGATTAAAAAAATGGGATTATTATAAGAATCTAAGTTTGTTTTATTTGATAGACAAACTTTGATTCTATGAAAAATGTGGAAGGAAAAGTTTTTCTTGCCAAAGCAAAAAATCAGTATCTTCTATCCCAATGAAGAGAACATGATTGTGGTGCCTAATTACAAAAAAAATTAATATTATTACGAGAATCTAAGTTTGTGTCATTTGGCGGATGAGCTTTGATTATAAGGAAAATGGTAAGGAGAAAAGCTTTTCTTGCTAAACCAATGCACCAATATCCTATACCCAAAGAGGAGAACATCATTGTAGTGTCCAATTAGAAAAAAATGGAAATTATTATAAGAATCCAAGTTTGTCTCGTTTGATGGATGAACTTTTATTCTAGGGAAAATTATGAAAAAAAAAGCTTTTATTGCCAAACTAAAGCAACAATATCGTGTACCAAAAGAGGAGAATGTGATTGTAGCGCCCAATAACAAAAAAAATAGAGATAATTATGAGAATCCAAGTTTGTCTCATTTGACAGATGAACTTTGATTCTAGTGAAAATAAGGGAATGAAAAGCTTTTGTTGCGAAACCAAAGGATTAATATCATTTATCTCAAAGAGGAGAGCATGATGGAGTGCCCAATCACAAGAGGAGTGAAGATTATTGTCAGAATCTAGGTTTGTCTTGTTCGGTAGACAAATTTTGATTGTAAAGAAAATGGTGAAGAAATAGCATTTCTTGCCAAACCAAAGAACCAATATTATGTATCCGAATGAGAAGAACATGATTGTAGTGTTGAATAAAAAAAAAAGAGATTATTATAAGAATCTAGGTTTATGTCATTTGACAGATGAACTTTGATTTTGTGGAAAATATGGAAAGGAAAGCTTTTCTTGCCAAACCAAAGCATCAGTATCATGTATCCTAATGAGGAAAACATGATTGCAGTGCCCAATCAATAAAAATGAAGATTACTACGATAATCCAAGTTTGCCTCAATTGATGGATCAAATTTGATTATAAGGAAAATGGTGGGGAGAAAACTTATATTGCCAAACCAAAGCACCAATAACATGTAGACAAAGAGGAGAACGTGATTGTAGTGCCCAATGGCAAAAAAATGTAGATTATTACGAGAATCCAAGTTTGTTTCGTTTAATGGATGAACTTTGATTTTAGGGAAAATTGTGAAAAGAAAAGCTCTTTTGCCAAACCAAGGTATGAATATCATGCATCTTAATGAGGACAACATGATGTATTGCCCATTCCCAAAAAAAAAAGATTATTATGAGGATCCAAGTTTATCTCGTTTGATGGATGAACTTTGATTCGATGGAAAATGATGGAAAGAAAAGCTTTTCTTGGCAAACCAAAGCATCAATATTATGTATCTCAATGAGGAGAACATGATGTAGTGCCTAATTCACTAAAAAAATGGAGATTATTACAAGAATGGAAGTTTGTCTCGTTTAACAAGCGAACTTTGATTTTAGGGAAAATGGTGGAAGAAAAAGCTTTTTCCTGCCAAACCAAAGCATTAATATCATTTGTCTCAATGAGGAGAACATGATGCAGTGCTCAATCACAAAAAGAGTGAAGATTATTTTGAGAATCTAGGTTTATCTTGTTTAGCAGATGAACTTTGATTGTAAGGAAAATGGTGGAGAGAATGCAATTCTTGCAAAACCAAAGCACCAATATCATGTGTCCCAATGAGGATAACATGATTGTAGTGCCGAATCACAAAAAAATAGAGACTATTATGAAATCCAAGTTTGTGTCATTTGACAGATGAACTTTGATTTTATGAAAAATGCGAAAAGAAAAGCTTTTCTTGTCAAACCAAAGCATCAGTATCACGTATCCTAATAAGGAGAACATGATTGTAGTGCCCAATCAAAAAAATAAAGATTACTACGAGAATTGAAGTTTTTCTCAATTGATGGATGAACTTTGATTATAAGGAAAATGGTGGAGAGAAAAGCTTATATTGCCAAACCAAAGCACCAGTAACATTACCCAAAGAGGAGAATATGGTTGCAGTGCTCAATGACAAAAAATGCAGATTATTATGAGAATCTAAGTTTATTTCGTTTGACAGATGAACTTTGATTCTAGGGAAAATGGTGGACAGAAAAGCCTTTTCTTGCCAAACCAAAGCATCAATACCATTCATCTCAATGAGGAGAAAAATGATGTAGTGCCCAATTCACAAAACAAATATAGATTATTACCAGAATCCAAGTTTGTCTTGCTTGATGGATGAACTTTGATTCTAGGGAAAAAGGTGGAAAGAAAAGTTTCCTTAGCAAATCGAAACATCAAATGTATCTCAATGAGGAGAACATGATGCAGAGCCTATATTCACAAAAAAAATAGAGATTATTACGAGAATCCAAGTTTGTCTTGTTTGGTGGATGAACTTTGATTATGGGGAAAATGGTGGAAATAAAAGCTTTTCTTGCCAAACCAAAACATCAATACCATGTATCTCAATGAGGAGAACATGACGTAGTGCCCAATTCAGAAAAAAAAGAAAGAGAATATTATGAGAACCCAAGTTTATCTAGTTTGAAGAGTGAACATTGATTCTAGGGAAAATGGTGGAAGGAAAAGCTTTTCTGGCCAAATCAAAGCACCAACATCATGTATCTCAATAAGGAAAACATATGTAGACCCAATTCACAAAAAAAAAATAGAGACTATTACGAGAATCTAAGTTTGTCTTATTTGATGGACGAACTTTGATTCTACGAAAAATGTGGAAAGAAAAGCTTTTCTTGGCAAACTAAAGCATTAGTGTTATGTATCCTAATGAGTAGAACATGATTGTAGTGCCCAAGCACAAAAGGAATGGAGAGTAATACAAGAATCATCGTTTATCTTAGTTGATCGATGAACTTTGATTCTAAGCAAAATGGTGGAAAGGAAAGCCTTTCCTGCCAAAAGAAAGCATCAATATTGTATATCCCAATAAGAACATGATTGTAGTTCCCAACCATAAAAAGAATGACGATTATTATGAGAATCTAAGTTTGTCTCAGTTGATGGATGAACTTTTATTGCAACGAAAATGGTGGAGAAAAAGCTTTCCTTACCAAACCAAAGCACCAACATCGTGTACCCAGAGAGGAGAACGTGATTGTAGTGCCCAAGAATAAAAAAATAGAGATGATTACAAGAATCTAAGTTTGTCTCGTTTGACGGATGAACTTTAACTCTAAGGAAAAAGGTAGAAAGAAAAGCTTTTCTTTCCAAACCAAAGCATCGATATCATGTATCTCAATAAGGAGAACATGATGTAGAGCCCAAACCCAAAAATAATGAAGATTATTATAGGAATCCAAGTTTGTCTCATTTGACAAATGAACTTTGATTCTAAGGAAAATAGTGTAAAGAAAAGCTTTTCCCTCTAAACAAAAGGATCAACATTGTGTTTCCTAATAAGGAGAACAAGATTGTAATGCCCAACCACAAAATGAATGAAGATTATTATGAGAATCCATGTTTGTCTCATTGGACGGATGAACTTTGATTGTAAGAAAAATGGTGGAGAATAAGCTTTTCTTGCCAAACCAAAGCACCAATACTGTTTATCCCAATGAGGAGAACATGATTTTCGTGCCCATTAACAAAAAAATAAAGATGACTACGAGAATCCAAGTTTGTCTCATTTGATAGATGATCTATGATTCTAGGGAAATGGTAGAAACAAAAGCTCTTTTTACCAAACCAAAGCATCAATATCTTGTATCTCAATGAGGAGAACATGATGCATTGCTTAATCACAAAAAGAATGAAGATTATTATGAGAATCCAGGTTTGTCTCGTTTAACGAACGAATTTTCATTGTAAGGAAAATGGTGGAGAAAAAGTGTTTCTTGCCAAACGAAAGCACCAATATTGTGTATCCCAATAAGGATAACATGATTGTTGTACCGAGTCATAAAACAGTGGAGATTATTACAAGAATCCAAATTTGTCTCATTTAATGGATGAACTTTGATTTTATGGAAAATGTGGATAGAAAAGCTTTTCTTGCCAAACTAAATCATCAATATCATGTATCCTAATGAGGAGAACAAGACTGTGATGCCTAATTACTCAAGAATGAAGATTGTTACTAAAATCCAAGTTTATCTCACTTAATGGATGAACTTTAATTACAAGGAAAATGGTGGTAAGAAAAGCTTTTCTTGCAAAATCAAAGCACCAATATCGTGCATCCCAATTAGTAGAACATGATTGTAGCACCCAACCATAAAAAAAATTTAGATTATTATGAGAATCATCGTTTGTCTCATTTGACAGATGAACTTTGATTCTAAGGAAAATGGTGGAGGGAAAAGCTTTTCTTGGAAAGCCAAAGCACCATTATCATGTATCCCAATAAGAAGAATACGTTTGTCATGCCAATTAAAAAAAATGGAGTTATTACAAGAATCCAAGTTTATCTCATTTCATGGATGAACTTTGATTCTATGGAAAATATGGAAGGAAAAGCTTTTCTTGCCAAGCCAAAGTATCAACATCTTGTAACCCAATGAAGAGAACATGATTGTGGTGCCTGATCACAAAAAATGAATATTATTAGTAGAATCAAAGTTTGTCCCGTGTGATGAATGAACTTTGATTCTAGGGAAAATGGTGGAAAAAAAAGCTTTTATTGCCAAACCAAAGCACCAATATCTAGTTCACAAAGAGGAGAACATGATTGTAGTGCCTAATAACAAACAATTGGAGATTATTATGAGAATCCAAGTTTGTCTTGCTTGACGGATAAACTTTGTTTTAGGGAAAATGGTGGAAAGAAAAGCTTTTCTTGCCAAACCATAATACCAATATCATGTACCCAAAGAGAAGAACGTGATTTATAGTGTCTAATAACAAAAAAATGGAGATTATTATCAGAATCCAAGTTTGTCTCATTTGACGAATGTACTTTAATTCTAGGGAAATGATGGAACGAAAAGCTTTTATTGCCAACCAAAGCACCAATATCATGTACCCAAAGAAGAGAATGTGATTATAGTACCTAATAACAAAAATATAGAGATGATTATGAGAATCCAAATCCAAGTTTGTCTCATTTGACGGATAAAATTTGATTCTAGGGAAAATGGTGGAAAGAAAAGTTTTTCTTGCCAATCTAAAGTATTAATATCATTTATCTCAATAATGAGAACATGATGCAATGCCCAATCAGAAAAAGGCTAAAGATTATTACAAGAATCTAGTTTATCTTGTTTAGCAGACGAACTTTGATTGTAAGGAAAATGGTGGAGAAAAAGTGTTTCTTGCCAAACCAAAGCACCAATATCGTGTATCCCAATAAGGAGAGCATGATTGTACTGCAAGATCACAAAAAAATGGAGATTATTATAGGAATCCAAGTTTGTGTCATTTGGCAAATGAACTTTGATTTTATGGAAAATGTGGAAAGAAAAGCTTTTGTTGCCAAACCAAAGCATCAGTATCACGTATCCCAATAAGGAGAACATGATGCGGTGCCCAATCAAAAAAATAAAGATTGCTACACGAATCCAAGTTTATCTTAATTGACGAATGAACTTTGATTATATGGAAAATGGGGAGAGAAAAGCTCATATTGCCAACCAAAGCACGAATAACATGTAACTAAAGAGGAGAATGTGATTGTAGTGCCCAATGACAAAAATGTAGATTATTATGAGAATCCAAGTTTGTCTTATTTGATGGATGAACTTTGATTCTAGGGAAAATAGTGGAAAGAAAAGCTTTTTTTGCCAATCCAAAGCATTAATATCATGTATCTCAATGAGGAGAACATGATGTAGTGCCCAATTCACAACAAAAATGGAGATTATTATGAGAATCC
>JBBYHK010468388.1:0-10682 GCA_038382065.1 Adansonia grandidieri
TTTCATCAAACCCACTATTTTTCACTATCATCCAGCTTCCTCGCCGTCCTAGATAAATTTCTACGCCCAATCATAGCTACAGCAGCCATGGAAACAGATCAAAGTGTAGCCATAACCACAAGCGGCAGCGCCTCAAACCCACCCGTGAAACTCCTCTTTGTGGAGATGGGTGTTGATTATGATTAACATGGGTTCGTCTTCTTTCCTCCGCTGGTTATTAAAAGGAAAAACAACTTTTTTTATTTGCTTGTTTGGTTTAATCTGATAAAAAAAGATTTTTGTTTGTGTTCTGAATTGTTGCATGGAAAGAGGCAAGATATTGCACCAGTAGCAACTAGGGGATGCAGGAATGCTTTTTTTCTTCTAATTCAATCCCTAAATTAAGGAGAGGGTGTATTTGCTGTTCAGCACTTCAGCTTTTGTGCAGTGAGATTAGAACGGTTTTTGCATTTTATGTTGTTTCCTTTTAGTGTTCTTTAGACTGAAGAGACCAGCAATGGCCAAAGCATCTTCTTCTTAAATTCAGCTTATTGATAAAGGTCTTCTTCATGTTTATAACTTGAATGATATAAAATATCTCTCTCATGAATTTTGTTTCCTTAGATATAATAGTAAGATAAAATCGTGTAGGATCCATACCTGGTGTCACATTTGATCAAATGAAACTACTGATCAAGTTGGGAGTTCCTCATTCTCTCCAGCAATCATTGGTTATTGAGAGGGTGAAGCGTTTTTCCTTAGTGAGTCTCCACATCTCTGGAAGTTGGTGCTCAACTTTTGTAACAGAGATGTTCTTTCATCAAACAAAAGAAAGGGGGAAAAGATCTTTGTACCATCAGGGTTCACCTCTATTTACTCGCCTAGATAATATTTTTCCTTGTTTGCTAATAAATTGACTAGTGAAACTCATGTTTCTATAATCAATTCAATCCCTGATTGGATTGGGGGCAAACGCCAAATTGCCTGTTCTGGTTTAAGCGCATATCCTTGTTAACCTAGCATGGATATTAATTGATTTAATAGCATTGATCATATAGAGCATCAATAGTTTTTTATGTATATAGAAATCACTTGCAATTTATTCTGACCAAATTGTAACCAATATATTGCAAGCATGAAGTTGTCTACTGCCCTTCTTTTCCTATGAGCATATAGTGACTGAATTGTGTCACTTTTTCCATCTGAAATTTAACCTGTGTCCAAACGTTTCTCATCTTCTAACTGCTAGTATTAATTAACTGTGCCTTTCTTCAATTGGTCTTGTTCCTCCATCACAAACATGAAATTACTTCTGTTCTCGATAAGCATTTATTCTCTTTGTCCAGCTTAATGCTCTTCTTCAATTTCCGTACAGTACCTGTTGCTTGATAGGATCCTCTGTCTCCTTGAGTTTGAAAATTACATTTGGCAAATGATAGGGGTGCAACTGAGGTTGTCCGTGTGAAACAAACCAATTGCGTCCTCCTAGTGCTTTTTGCTAAATGTCTCTACTGTGTGATGTATTGGTATAGAAACCTTGCATGTGTGTAAGTGCGCACTTAATATTTATAAAACTCTTAACTGCCCTTTGTGTCTTGCATTTTTCCCTTTGATTGCAGTGGAAAAATCTTGGAGGTTGAAGCTGTGGATGGTGGACAAACATGTTCAAGTGGTACGCAAACGGAAGAAATGGGAGATAAGAATGATTATTATTAAATAATCAATGCTGCGGTTTATGTTGGGTGCTAGTTGTCTACCCATTTCCTTCTTGAAAATTTCTTTTTAAGGTTACTCTTCAGTCTTCACTTATTATTACCCACTTATGGTGGAAAATCGACTGTTCTTAATTCATAGCAGATGAATTATACTAAAATAATGCAGATTTAACATATACCATTTATCTGTCAAGGACTTTATTAAAGTATAGGCTGTAGTCTATGCAATTTGCTTCACATGTTGTCTTGCCTATTTTCTATTCATAGAAAATTTTGATTTGTATTCCTGCTTGTTGCATCCTTTTGCTTGAAATGTGGCTGCTTATGGTTATTCTGAGACTCAGTCTCTCAACCCAATCATACAAAACAAATCTCTTGCATTTTCAATTGGTATACGTTGCTGGAGTCCTAGGATCATGTCAGTGATTGGGCTCCAACCTTCGCAGTACCTATGCCGAAAATGAAAGTTGGGATACTTTGGCAGAGGTAATTTGTATAACTGCTGTCTTTTGTATCCTGCTGCCTGATCTTACGCGATTTTTGAAACACCATAATTCCCACCCCACCCCCCCCCCCCAAAAAAAAAAAAAAACTTTTGTTTTAACTCTTTCAGACAACAATAATTTACTGCTCAACATAATTTCCTCATCAAGTATTTATTTACCAGTGATGATTGTTTTCTTAATGAATAATGGACGCGGAATAGTAATAATTCAACTGCTCAATAATTCAACTGCTTTTGTATCCAGTGATGATTGTTTTCTTTCTTTGCCCCCCCCCCACCCCCCAATTTGAAGCAATTATTTTTGGTTTAAAAAATCAATCACTTTACGATTGATCTTTGCCCCCTCTATCTCCCACCCATCTTACCAGAAGTAGATGAGAACTTTCTGCACCATCCTGAATGTACAATTTTGAATGAAGAAGAAAAGAGATAAATCCTTTGTTGTCCAATGTGGACCTTCACATAACGAGAGCTGCATATAGAAGCTGGTTCCAGGTATCAGGCAAGCCAGGAAGACACCAGTGGCTGCAGTCATTGCCTGAATGTCCACCACTATAGCTCGAGGGATGAGCATCTTTTCTCAATTGCGAGAGCGTTGTGATATCAAGCAAAGAAACTGGTTTCTTCATCAACCCCAAAACTTTGTTCACAATAGCAGCAGCTGGAGGAGCGCCTGCCGGGTATGTCGGGCCGGACAGTGGCTCTAGTTCTCCATAACAGTCCTTCTTTGGCTGGTTCCACTCCCTGCCCCTGGTTCAATTGAACACAACCAGTATTTAAGTAGTTTTGAGCATTGTTTGAAGTGCTAAAGTTTCTTTTTAAACTCACTCGTAGTGGGTGGGGGAAATGCCCTGGAAGAAGACCTTGGTCTTGGTAGGATCGACATTGCTGTCAACCCAGTTCGCCCAAGTTGTAAGCCCTTTGTCGAACGCCACTAAACGGTCCATATCTTTGTATAATGTAGGCCCGTCTCTAATGTAATCCCATCTACATTAAGCAACATAATATATTATAAACAATAATAGTCAGGGCTGATGATTTCCCTTGTTCATATGAAGAAATTTAAAATAAAAACGAATAATGATGCAAAAAATCCTTACCCTTGAGATTTTCCTTTATGGGTCCACCAATGCCAGCTGTTGAAAATCAGTAGGTCCATACCTTTCCATGCATCGCCACCATTGATGGAACCTAGATTAAGCACTGAACCAACATTTTCTTTAGCTATATCCACCAAGTATGGTGTTCGGTACAAATACAGAGTCACCCCATAATCCTGCATGGTAAGAAAGAGTTATCTTTAAATCATTCTAGGAAAATGAAACTTAAATTCAAAAGAATATTGATTAGATTAGATTAGATTAGATATTATATAACAAAACAGGTTGGCAGGTCGCTTAAAAAACAGCTGTCAGTGATGATCAGTGTTGGTTAAGGATGTCTCATTCTTGTTAACGAGCTACTAATCATGCCGCTAATTTAAGCTTTGATGTTTTTGTTCTTGACAAGTCAAAAGTGAAGAGGATAAAGGCATATGGCTGGGTTTTTTTTTTTTTTAACTGTAATTTATTTGGACCGACTAATCTTCTAATAAAACAGTCCGATTTGCAATTAAACATTTGGCTCAATGATTAATTCATATTTTTTTTATTTGATAAGAAAATTTTGAATTTTTTTTTTCAAATCTTAAAAGTTGGTAAAAAATAATTCATTTTTCTTGAAAAAATAAATAAAATATGAAATATAATAAAACCCAAAATAGGAGAAAACACTTTCCCTGTTGTTATTGCTCCTAACTCCCAAGACAGGCAAATAAATGAACAAAGAAATTAATGGGTAGCTTTGCCTATGGCTGGGTCATAAGCAGAAGCATTCTGCCTACCGAAATACCAAAAAAGTAATGGAGGCTTAATAATGAGTTTATCAGTTTGCTTTAATTCTTTCAGAGAAAGTACATATGCCTCTTTTAGAATACTAAACATCTAAAGATGATTAATGAAAAATGGGAAAAAAATTGGAAGACAAAATTACAATATAGGTTCAGTTCAGCCATAAGAGACCCATTTCCAGGTGAAATTTAATTATGAGGAGGAGATGATGGGGGCACAAATTAATAACAATGTATAAATCACAGTTTTTTCATTCAAGAAAAATGAAGGTCAATTGTCTCATAATTGCTTTGGCCAATCCCACAAATTACTTCAACTATCTTTTCATGATTTAATCCTGAGCTCCAAGGGGAAATATTTAGTTTGTTAGACATAGGCATAGACATATGTACACATAAATGAAGATAACATAACAGATGAGATAATATTCTGTCATGACACAGCGAGTTAAAAAAAAAAAAAAATCCTATTTATTGGAAGAGGAAACAAGTAGAAAATTTTCTAAAAAGAAGGAAATAGAAATCGTTAAAGCTGCAGAAGGAGGCTTGGAACAAGACTTTTTATGAAAGGGATAATTAAAGAGAGTGACAGAAAGAATAGAATAATGAAAAACAAAAGTAGATAAACATTCAAAATCCAGTACAGGAAGTGAAAATTTGATTTGATTTTTTTCAAAACCGAAACAGGGCAAATTACTCACCTCAAAAATAACAAAAGACAAAGGGCTCTTCCTCACGTATGTGGTCTTGGAATTGGGCACCGACGCATGAATCATACACGCCATAGATTCCCACATGTTCAAACTCAGTGAGTCACCCACAAACATTATTTTCTTTCCCCTCCATTTTGCCAGAAAACTCACCCCATCAAATCTAACAGCCAAAGGGTAAAAAATAATGATAATAAAAGAAGCAGCAGCAATCTTTCTCAGTGAAAGAGTTTACAATGAGGTAGACAGTTAAAGGAAAATAAAGAAGGGGAAAAAGTACCTTGGCAAGCTACAGGCATCAGGCTTCCAGGAGTACTTAAGGTACTGTTTGTCTGGTCTGCCATATTTAAGGCAGTCAAATTCAGGATCTATGAAGGGACATCCTGAAGAGTCATAGAAAGGATAGGCAGGATCAATGACCCATTGGCCTTGAAACAAATTGCATCCACTCGTTTGCTTTCTACTTCTTACTCCAGTCACATTGTAGTAATATTGCCTTGCACTTGCATCTTGCAAGAACACAAGCAGAACTACGAGAAACAAACACAACAGGTTTTCGCACCTGAAACCCATCTGGGATTTCGTGTCCCTGGCAAATTGCTTGAAGATTAAAAAACAAGCTCTATAATGAAACAAAGTTGTCTGTAGACCCAGAGCTTAAATACAAGTTTATGAGACACTAATAGTGAGAAACAGAGAGACAGAGGAGAGAGAGAGAGAGAGAGAGGCTGCTTGGTGGGTTCACGTGGAATAAGCTAGACGACATTTCATTTTTTTTTTTTAATTTTGAAAAATTATAATTCGGGACAGCTCTTGGAAGGATTCGGTAAAGTATAATATGTAGGGTATCGTGGAGGTTGAATTTCAAACTTCGTTTTTACGGGAAAATCAAAAATGCTAAATTATTTTTATGGCATAAAGCTTTCTCTAAACTTTTTTAGATTACATTGACCTGCATGTTCATGGGGACATCTGTTAAGTGTTAATAATGTACTTACTATAAAATTGCAAATGGTTTAACCTTTGTCTTGACTCTTCTGAGTGAAGAAATTAGTTATTTAACAATGATAGTATAAAATACTACTAATTGATGAAACCCGTGACGATATTTAATCATACTATTTTTCTCAATAGCTTACAAATGCAAATTTCTGCCTAAAGAAAGCATTATATAGGTAGGTTGATTAGCATATGCAATTTTCTAATCTTTGTTTATAGATCTAGAAATGCATTTTGCTTCCATGAGAGGAAGAGTTAAAACGAAGAAACAGAGGAGTATATGCTTGACGATTAGCTTGAGTTTTACTCCTTTTGTAGATGGATAGAGTTATCCTGACTGTTATACAACACGGTTTTGAACATGATTGTGAGAATATAATTTTTTAAAAGTTTTTCGAATGCATAAAATTTTTTTTTAAAAATTGAACATATTCATATAGAATACAAATACATACTCGATACTCGTATTTGAATTCAAATAACATAGTTATTAACTACATTAAAATCAAAAAGAAAATGCCATAAATCAGCTCTATTTCCTATAAATGATGACCTCAGGATTAACCAAACAAAAACACCAGAACATTTATAAGTGTAAATGCAGATTAATCTTTTATGTTTGGACTGAGAGTATATATCAATAACATTGTGATGCTGAACCTATTTTTAGTTAAGAGAAAGTGTTGCTGGAAAATAAAAAGTATTGAATTTGAAATAGAAGTTTTAACAAATTGGAGATAATATTGACAAGTGAAAACCAATCATAAACTTGCAAATCGTCATCGATCGTTTTGCTCTATCCATAACTAATTTGTGGGAGAGAAACGTTAATTGCTGCTTACAGATCAGGTAATCATGCAAAAATAAAAATAAAATAATCCCTTTCAAATTCGGGGACCTTATGGCCAATGTGACGGCCAACTCATACAAGGAAACTTGAAAAAGTTTTATTGCATGCTGTACTAAAAACAAAGATATAGCCACGAAAAGACAAGGATCAACGGGGCCTGAATCCTGACAGGGAGACTTCCTTTAGAATAACCCAGATTCATAGTCGTCGATTCCTCAACCAAAACCAGAAATCTTTGGGGCACATGGAATTCCAAAAACCAACCAGAGAATGCAAGTTGTGGAACTTTAATGAAAGTCCAAAAACTTATGCAACATTCAAGGAAAATGGTGAAGCCAGGGTGGGATTGTGGGGGCAAATAGGTAGTTGCGTAGCTGTTGTCATCTAGATGCTGTTCCCTCCTGGATCTTATGAAAAAGCTCCAATATCAGATCACCATTTCCCCAGCCATCGCCGCAGCAGGCCCACCACTTTGGCGGTTGAGTTCTGGCACTGAGCTTAAACGAAATTCCCTTTTAATATCTCACAAGGCCCACTGGGGCACCCAATTCCAAGTCAGGGTCCTACCTTAAGAGTAATAACATCATATCAGTAAGGTTGGTCATCAATGTACTGGAGCATTAGAAGGCAATCTTTAGACGCAAATCTTTGGGGCTTTGATTCATGCTTCAGAATTCAGGATTTCCGTGTATAATGTATATGCGTCTTCTGAATGGGAATATTCATGGGACCTATTCTTGAAATTTTAAAGATTAAAAGCCAACACCGAGATTATCAATGGCTGACCTTCGAATTTATTTCAGATATGTCATTTTCTACATTCTTAGCATTATACTAGCAATAGGTTAGTTAATGCATCAATAATAGGATGTCTATCATTAATAGATAAATCTGTCTGATCTGAATAGTTAGAATACATGTTAAGTAAAACTCTAGCTGATAAAAAAGAAAAAAAAACCTTACCATGATTAACAAAATAGTAATGAAATTGATAGTGATACAAAAAAATGATTACTTTATATGATGATGCAATGCCTACGCCATTAGGCAATTCCTTATTCTCAACACTATTGGCATTTTATTTTTGTTTCTGAAATGAGAAATTGAGAGAAGCACTTTCAAAGATTTAGTAGTGGGGTTGGAAGGATTGAGTGACTTTTGCGTTAAGAGTGAAGTGCAACTTTGGGTTCCTTACCCATTATACAGTAACAGTAGTCAAAAAGGAGAAAGGAATCAAAATGATTGAAATTCGTGGATCTTTCTTTTTCTTCTATGATCTCCTAGCCCCTAAACCACAAAAAAACAGCTCACCACTGGACTTTAAAATGCAGCTGAATATACGCTTTTATGTTTTAGAGCTTGATTCAACTTTCCACCTAAAATTCTAGTTTTTTAGCTAATTAAAAAAAATGCCTCGATGTCAGGGTCCGTATGGTGAAAGTAATAATTAACTTGTTGAATAAATCTCACTCATAAGATTCTTAAAACCAGGAAATTCCCATCAAACAACAATTTAAGAGATTATCATTCATGCCATCATCAATTTTTCTGTTATCTTGATGAAATGAGCGATGAGAAATTGTCAGTAAATTGGGTTTGAATAGGCAGGCCAGGCGGGCCCCTTACAACATCGATTCAATGACAAATGTGAAAATTACAAGGCAGACATTTTACTTTAGCATGGTCAGTTACGTCTCTTGTCAAGAAACCTTTAGAAGTGTGTCACTCACAGTCACAGGAGTCTTCCCCGTGATACTTGTCGGTAATGGGGCAAGTCTCCAAGGAAATCCGTGAAACTTAAGGCACATGCTGATTCAGGGTTAAACACACGTATCAGTATTCAGTAATGATCATTCAATTTTTAAGATTCAACTCACTGTAATTTAAGCTTCTGAAACAACCACCATCCTTTTTTGTTGGAACTTCCATTTTTAGTTTGCCACACAGCCAAATCCATGCATGAAGCCATTTAAGCATCTTTTGTTATCTATGAGTCAACAAAACAGTATATGTTTTGCAAGAAAGTTTACCATTATTGCATACTTAGAATTGCAGCAAATTAAGTCTGCTTTCTCTCCATTATTTTTTTTAACAGTCTTTAATTATCGTTCATTTGCATAAAATTCATGTTAGTCTATAAGTAGATCCTATATATGAAGAGTAATGATATTAAAAATTGACGAAAAATAAGTCGGCAGTCGATTTCCGTTCTTATTCCTTTCGGATCAATAATTGCTTAAATTCCCAGAATGAAGCATCAGGCAATCATATTGAATACACTCATTGATGAGAATTTTTCCGATAAGGCTGGCCAGTGGCAACTAAATCATCCTTACTTATCCATCCTACCTTTGCATTGCCCATGCCCGCACTTTTTGAACGAAAGTTGTTGTCTTGAGTGGACCAACGATAATATCACCTTATCATGAATTCTATTTGTTGCTAATGGTAGGAATTGAAAACCCCAATTTTAAAATTATTAACATTTATATTATATTTAATTATATATATATATATATGATATTTTATATCATAATCATATTTAAAATATTATATATTTATATAAATTTAATATATTAATAATTTATTTTATAAAAATTTTAATGCATTTATATATTAATTTTATTTTTTTAATATGTTATATTTTAGTTATTCTCTTTGCTCAATGTCTTCAAGTCTAGTACAACATGAGAGGGACAGCGCTGGGCTACAGTTGGGCAAATGGAGCAGTATGCGGAAAGGTGAGGGCCACTTTAGAATGCTTTACTACGGAGTGCTTGTTGCTCAAGGAACTATTAATTAAGGGAGACGTCACATCTCCTCTAAAATCTTCATCTTTTATAATTAAACGTTAGATGGATGAAGTTATGAAAGTTAATATTGTTTCATTTTTAAGTAGTGAATGATACAGTTAAATATTAATCAATTTTTAAATTTGATAATATAAATTATTGTTAAAGTAAAAATATTTGTTGGTAGATTATGAGAACTCTCAAATTTTATATAAAAAAACGTCATTTAAAATGTAATGAAACTTGATACAATCAATTTTGTTAAAATTATTTTGAATTATATAATTAATAGGTATTTAATATAACTCAAAAGATAATTTTTTTAAAAAAAATTTAAACATTAAACAAAAATGACATTTAAACAAAGTACATATTCATCCACATAACTATAGGTTAAAATTAATAGTTAATATATTACGTAAATTCAAGGTTAATATCCAACAAAATCAACAGAAAGATTTGTTGAAATCAAAATAATCAAGAAATATTTCAAGCAAAGAAAAGTAAAACATAATTGGTGAGAACTTATAGGCAGTGTTTATACTTGCTAACTCTCCTTGAGCTGAGAACTTCAATGGTGGAGAACTTGATACTCAGCAGTGGAGGTAAAAGGCAATTAGGGAAAAGGTGAGTGATTTGGTTAGCCTAAAACGATCGTTGCTAGTGATACTGGGTTACCGAAAATCGAAGCTGAACCAACCAAATCAAACCAAACCCCACAGCTATTTAGGTTGCCGTCTCAGCAAGCAAAAACAACAATGTTAAACCTACACCAACATGTCTGGATAAAACTCAAATCCTGGATTAAACGGAGGTTTTAAATTGGGCCAACCATGTTTTATGTCCTCATCAAGCAACACTGATTAAAAAAAATCATAACAGATTCCCTTGGTGTCCACCACATCAATAAAATATCATGATTGGTTGAAAGTAAATTTATAGATACATATTTCAGCCAATGGGATGTAGGGTGATGACATTTAAGGTCGAAATGGCAAGTGGTCAATCATTATCCATTATCCATGAGCCTTTTCCCTTTAGTAGTTTATTTGTTCGTGGTAGTTCAAATTAATGCACTACCTTTTTTTGGACCAATCGGAGTGCTTTAGCATTATTTTATTGGCTAAGAAATTGCCAAACTAAAAAAAAAAAGTTTGGCTGCTCAACTTGCATCTGTTTTAATTGGAAAACCTTTCCTAGCTAAGAATACGATCTTTAAGCCATCAAAAACACCCTTTAGACAT
>JBBYHK010468426.1:0-20816 GCA_038382065.1 Adansonia grandidieri
AGTGGCTTGGTCTTGAAAAATTATTAAAAAAATAAAAAATGATTTATCCAGAATGTGTTGGTATTTTTCCCTTGAAGAGTTTTGAATTACCGTACAACGATGTCTCATTTACCTTCAAATCATCTCAGATGAAATAGTTACACTTTTTCAAATCTTCGTTGTCTGAAACCCCTAGATCTAGCAAGTCGTTTACCGTTTGGGTTGTCTTGACCTAGCAAATGACATTTTTTAATCTCTTGAATATTTTTCCCATGGAGTTCATGAAATACTCTTTTAGGAAATGCATTATTCTTATTTTAACAATTATAGATGAATCCGAAATTATTTTTCAAAGTCCATTATACCTTTACCCAATACATGCTACAAGTGTTGAGACAGGTTGAAATTCAAAAATTAATTCTCCTTAGAAGGTAGTTTTATAGGACTTTTGGAATATTTTTACATTTCCTCATTGAGTTACCTTTCCAATGGTAATTCGTTTACCTCTCGGGACCTCTGGATAAGCTTGAAATAAATTTTGAAGGAGAAATGGCACGACGTTGTCCACTGTTTCTAACCTGATTTTCGAAACATTTTTATTGAGGCATTCAAATGCCTCATGATCTATTCGGCTTATTCTCGTAACCTAAGCCCTTTAGACTCAGACCAAGGCTAACAAAAAGAGGAACATTTTGGCAAAACCTTTGACTTCTGATTTTTAAATATTCTTTATTTTCAAAAATATGACCCATTTCTCTTAACATTGAAGATTTTTATTTTCGAGGATACGCCAACCCCACTTCTCTAGGGGATACTCCAACCTTGTTTTTACCTTAAAATGACCTCAAATTTTTATTTGTGGGGATACTCCAACCCCACTGCTCCAATGGGATACTCTAACCTTACTTTTACCTTAAAATGACATTAAATTTTCACCTTTGCGGATATTCCAACCCCAGTCTTCTGAGGGGATACTCCAACCCCATTCTCTATATTCCTTCTAAAATCCAAACCTTTTTCCCCATGACATCCCCAAGTCATCGAAACCTTTTTTTCCCTATAAATTTCCACTGAATCTGACTAAGTCTCAAAATTGTCATCTCGGTTATTCATTAATAATCAAAGATAATTACAAGAAACATTTCGATCGTCCTTTCTTTTCATGTATTTTGTGTAGATTTGTTTATTGTTCTCTTTTCCACCTTACTAATACATTTCCTTTTGTAAAGACCTCGGGCATTCATGTTTTAAAGATCATTTTTAAAATCACAAAATGATATCTCGTTTCAGTATCTCTCCAGTGCCAGACATAAAATATTTGATTTTTTTTTAAAAACCTATTTGGAGATCATTTTCATCAAAACCCTTATGTTTCTCACTTTTCCGAGGCACATAGGTGATAAATTTTTCATTAAAATTCAAACTTGTATCTCTACAAAATTTCATGCATTAGAGGGAATTATATTTAAATAATGATAAAAATGGAACCAAGGAAACCAAGATTTAAGTAAGATATAGTTAGATGGTACCAATTTTTGGGCATCGTGGGGGTGCTAATCCATCCCCACTTGTAACCAACTCCCAAACCCAAAACAACGAATCTCTGGTATTATTTTCAATAGGCATCTGGTCATGCCTAACTTAAAATGATTAGTGGTGACTCCAAGTTTATGGCCACTTCGTGGTAGCCATCCAAGACTAGTTGGATGAGTGATTCGTCTGATGGTCTTTCACCCTTTCATGTCAAACATCATTATATTTTTTAAGTCGAGCATGCTTTGGCCCTTCGGATTGTCTGAAGTTTTTAAAGGCCTTGCATATGGAATGTCGACAGCTTGGTGACTTCGCTGGGGAGAAACTTAGAGAGTTAGGCTTGTGACTAGCTAAGTCTTGCTTGGTCCTTGGTTCTTCAGTTTCCATAATTATTTGGATATAATTCCCTCTCTTTTTTTCCTTCTAATGTTTTACTTTTTATGCCTTTATTTTGTGATTTTTTTAGGTATCGCCTTCTTTTTGAATAAATGTTGATTTGAATAAGTATGGTAATATGGAGTAAAAGACAAAGGTTTGATAGTTTTCCCGACACACACCGTGCACTTTCATTTTGCACTAGATTCCCACCAAACACCATGGTAAGGCTAGGATCCTAATTATTAGAAGGAAGTGAGCCATCCGCCTTTATGAGTAACCCTTCGCATAGGCATGGCAAGATCTTTCGGGATGTAAATTACCTATGTCTCTCGTGAGTAACCTTCCACATGTGTATAGGGAAATACATCCACTAGGCCGAACCTGTTCTACCCAACCCATGATGGGTCCAGGATCAAGGTGCCTCGGTTATCCTTATCGGATGGAAAAGTGATTCGGATACCTATTTAGGCATTTACTTAAACTCATATAGTGAGCCCTATGAGCCAAACCATGTCAAACCATATCGAAATGCTGATAGAATAACCTGGAGAATAGGGTCACTCAGGGAAACACTTCTTACCTTTACTCCTGTATACCATATTATACAAGCGATGATAGGTGAACATCATCACTTACGTTTGTCATGTTAATTTTATGATCATTTCTTTAGGGTATGCTATAGTGTTCTATGGCTCACCTTTCCTTAGCAAGTGGGTGATGACAAGCAAATGTTCACACTTATGATGCCAAAAGTTCATAAAAGTTCAGACCATGCTGATGACTTAACACAAATATTGATGAACAAACGTCACTGCTTGTTTGGTCAGGCCTATCCTTACATGGTATTATATCACCATGTGTAAAGGCAATCTTAGCATAGATATGCTGTGATGCTAGATTGTTATGCTTGCCCTATACATCATATCATCTATTCTTAAGGTAAACTTCTGCTTGGCATTTTCATTTTGTTGCTTTCATTCTTTTGTGTGTTTATTTCTTTGTACAGCTGCTAACTTATTGTCTCTTTTTGTTTTCTTTTGCATGCAAGCATCATTTCATTATTATTATTGCCATAGGACAATTGGCTAATGGTGCAGTGTTTACCAAGGGGCGTCTGTCATGGAGCAACAGTCCGTTCAAAGTTGAAATCTTTCGAGGAAGTTCGAGCTTGGTCTAAGTAATAGTAGCGTGAAGATGGGGACATCCTAAAACTTGGGTATATCTCGACAACGCACAAAAAAGATCAAAATAGGGTATCAACAGAATAACTGGCAAGATATGAAATATGTATAGACCAGTTGAGATAGTACTAAGAAGGAATCATTCATAGAGAGATACGGGGACATTACCTTTTTAGTCCATTTAGATGTTAATCTGTTGCAGGCCGTTTCTTAATTTTGGAACCCTGCATATCGATGCTTTACCTTCAACCATGAGGATTTGACCACAATAAAGGAATATACCTCACTGCTCAACATCGAGAGGCCCAAGACTAATAGAATATCTTACAAGGCATTGAATGCTTTAGCTTTTAAGAAAAGATTGGCCCAGATTCTTAAGGCACCTGAGAGTTGGATTAAAGGTCACATCCAGAAGAAGGGAAACGATGAGTGTATTTCATGGGCTAGTTTGAAAAAGGCAATGGAAAATATTGTTGATGTTTAAAAAATGCAAGATATATTCGTTTTAGCGATATATGGCCTAGTCATTTTCTCAAAGACGCTAGGTTATGTCAAAGCGATAGTGGTAGATCTCATTTCCCGATTATGTTGCAACATTAACTCAACATCTGCTATCATCACTGAAACCATTCAAGCCCTTAATTTTTGCAGGAAAATAGGGATAGGACGTTTCATTATATGTGCACCTATGCTTCACCTGTGGCTTGTTAGCTGTTTTTGCTTGGAAGAAAAGATGAGGCCATACAATTTCTTCCCTGACTTCAGTCCTATCTCCAAAGTCCTCGATAAGGAATGGCTTCATGAAAAGTTCGAAGAACAATGGATCCAAAAACTTTAAAATCTCAACAGGGATGAAGTGACATGGCAGGTCACTTAGTTCTCACCATAAACCAATATATACAGATGTAGGGATTACAGTTGTGTGCCACTCATTGGGTTATGGGGGAGTATCAGCTACGCACATATTCTGGTCCTTCAATAATTTTTATGTTGATAATTTATCCCCTTTGTTTAAGACCTAGAGGCATGCGACCTTGAATATGGCAGGCCGGATTGTATGTCAAAAATTCAGTTAGCCTTTTGGGCTTGGAGACAAACTCATTGCATGGAAAAACACTGGAGAGGAGGTAGTGTGACCCTTGGGTATAATGAATGGAAGATACATCGCATGAATAATGCCTTGCCTGTGTTTGCTGTTATATCTATATATGAAGAATTCCCTTTTGAAATCGAATTACTTAGATGGGAATTTGAAGAAGAAAAGACAAGTCTTACCAAGGAAATTGCTCGCCTAAAGGAGGAAAAGAGTCAATTAGAGATGGACATTTATCTACATGAAAGTGTGGTAAAATAAGCTAATAAAGAGAAGAATCATCTCAAAGAAGATCTTGGGAGTCTAAGGAAAGACTATATGGCCATTAGCAAAGCAAACAAATCACGACGCCGAAGCAAGTCTTCAATTGAGTGGAGAACAAAAATTGCCAGCCTAAAAAAAAAACTACATCAATGGAAAGAAGTGGCTAAAGATAGTAAAGAAAAGCTTGTCAGAGCTTGAACCCTCCATCAATTTATCAAAGGAGAAATGTATGATTAGAAGCTTGAGTTAAAGATTTAAGAGCAAATCAGGTTGAGAGTGAGACGTTAACAGTTAGGGTTCAAGGCTTAGAGCAGTCCTTACAAGCTTGCCAAAACTAGGTGGATGAAAATAGTACGGGCCTCAAAATGGTGGGAGTAAGAATGGTAACAAATTGTTGATTAGGCACACCAAAATTATTAGAATCATCATCGCTATCTCACTAAACAAATTTTGACAGCTCAATTGGAGGCCAAATATATGGTGGACGTGGCTCGATCTCTAGCATGTAGCATCTTACCCACCGGAACTCACGAACAAGAACTATTGTATTTCTTAGAACATGTGATTAAACAATTTCAAATGTAATCATATGTATTCAAGACTTTGGTTGCTTCAATGAAAGACGTTATTGGTGGAGCTATTTCTTAATCTAGTTGTCCCTCTTGCATTTGTATCAATAACAATTATTCTTTTTCTGATTTGCATTAATAACATAATCTTTTTTCTGCTTTATGAATTCATATCCATCTTCACGTCATGTCATGACACATTTTAAAGGTCTAATCTGTCAATAATCTAAAGTGAAGATGTCCCAAAACATAAAATCTTTAGCTCATCATTGCTACAACACTCGTACCTATAGTAAAGCCATGGAGAATGATCATCAATCCCGTATTGAGCGACTAGAACTCATGCACAGAGAATCTCAAGAATAATCAGCCCGTAGGAATAAAGAACTTCAATCTCAAATGGCAAAATTGACAAAACTATTGTCTGAAACTTTAAAGGATAAAGGACAAATAAGCACCATCAATGTTGGCAAGGGACTGAATAACCCTGAGAGTAATCTGAACGGTGGTACCGAGGCTCTAATGTGCTTGAAGCAGCTTTGCATGAACAATATCCCCTGGCATCAAGAATTTCGTTAACTCAACCATTCATTTATCTCAATCCTGCAACAGCACCATATTTAGTTCAAGGCTCTTCGCTCGCTATACCTATAATACTAGATCTTGATGAATAGCAGAATAAGAAAGGGCCAAAAGTTCTTAGAAAAATTATGAAGACTTAAACAAATACCAATCTTTAGAGAAACATTTTTGAGCTGTCGAGAAAAGTGATATTAGAATTGTAAAGGCAAAGGCTCTAGGATGTTTTCTAGTCTCGTCATTCCGCATAAATTTAAGGTATTAGAGTTTGAAAAATATTATGGGACGACAGATCCCACTGCCCACCTTCGGATGTATTGTCACAAGATGACCGGGTATGAGGAAAATGAAAATTATTAATCCACTGCTTCTAGGACAGTTTAACTGGGGTAGCTCTCTGATGGTATTAGACCCTATGAGGATTCAAACATGGATAGATCTGGCTCGTTCATTCCTTGACCAATATAAACACGTATCTGATCGGGCCCTAGATCGCTTTTCCCCCATGAACATGGAGAAGAAAACCTCCAAGAGTTTTAGGTAGTATGCCCAAAGATGGAGCGAGGAGGCAGCTCAGGTTCAACCTCCACTAACTGAAAGAGAAATGATAGTTATGTTCATTGGCACTTTGAAAGCTCCTTACTATGAGAAGTTGGTGGGAAACGCCACAAAGAATTTTGTTGATATGGTCATATCAGGGGAGATGATTGATAATGCCATTAAAAGTAAGAAAACATCTATGGGAGAATCATCCGGGTCAATTAAAAAACCAACAAGTAAAAGAAAGGAAAAAAAAATGTTGTCAGTCACAGCATCGCAAAATTCCCTCAAAATCCATGCTCAGCTCAAGGGGTATATGCCCCAAATATCTTGCATCCAGGTTGTAGCCCTTACCAAATGACACTAATAGTTCACTCTACTGGGATTGCTCTAACAGTCACCCTCACATCAAATCCTATTCAAAACACTCCTTCAAACATGCAACCTCATAGCACAAACAATGCTAGAGCCCTAAGTAATCATCTAACACCTCGAGAAAGGGAACATTTTGACCCTTTACCATACTTATATAAAGAGATCTACAATCGCCTATTAGCCAACTGATTAGTCACCCCAGTGTTTCTAGACTCGAAATCTCTACCATACCCCAATTGGTATGATGAGAATGCTTATTGTTAATACCATGTTGGAGTATAGGGACACTTAATTGAGAACTGTACCTCATTTAAGAGAAAAGTGCATGGCCTGCTGAAAAGAGGCATAATCAAAATAGTGCAAGGGCTTAGACCAAATGTTAGGGCCAACGCGCTCCCTAATCACGCTGAATCGAGGGTAAATGCCATGACCGATGGGAAAGGTTATTGGATCAAAAGAGGTGTCAAAGAAGTTAAGACGCCAATGAGGAGAATATGGTAAGCATTTAGGGAAGTTGGGATAGTGAGCCCAAGAGAGGAATTCATGGAGTTTTCTTGTTGCTACTGTGCTCAAAGCATGATTTATAGCAATTTATGTTGTTCCTGAAAATGGTCTAAGGAATGATGAACTGATCTGATATAAAATTCTACGAGGAATGTCATGAATTAATTTATCCATTCATTAAAGTCATCGAAGGGGAAAAAGCAAATAACGATGGCATCCTGATTTACCTTTCCTTTATGAGTATGGAGAGGTGGCCAAATGAAAGCTTCAGGAATTATGCCTCTAGGTGATGGAAAAGGCCATCCAAATTTAACTGCTATTGTTGGAGAAAGAAATGATCATCAGGTTCATTGCACGCTATAGTTATCGTACTATGAAGAAGTGGCAAAAAAAACCCTTAAAAGCTTTATGGACATAGTCATAATTTGTAGGATGATGCATGAGGCTTTGAAAAGAGAATCAGGTAGTGGCAAGAGGAAAAAAAAAGTCAAAACAACACGACAGCTGAGGTTTGACAAGAGAGGTAGTTTATCTCAAACCCTGTAGGTGAAGACCTAGAAAAGTTCATTGCTGAGCAAGATTACAAGATAGTGAAAAATGTGGAAGAGCTTAAAATGCCAATGAGCATAGTTTGGCAGATTGTGGTAACAGCCAAATTAGTTAATGGGGTCGAGAAGAAAGAGGAAGGAGTTGGCAACTTTTGTAATTTCCATATAGTATATGGTCATACCCTTTAGATGTGTAAAGAGTTTCGTGCCATGGTCCAAAAAATGATGAAGGAATGCAGCATCAAATTTTATGATGAGAAGCAGACTTTTACTATTTAACCTATAGATGCACTTCCATTCGTCAATGCCATAGAAGAGGATGGGAACAATCCCTTCTATGGCATTGGAAAGCCACTGATCTTGTATGATAATCGATCGTGTCCTTAAGTCGCTCCTGCCCTATCTATACCAAAGATGGTCATTTAACTACCATCTCCATTCCTCTATGAAGACAACAAGGCTGTTCCTTAGAACTATAAGAGTAAAACCTTAACTATCGGGGAATCTAGTCAACTAGCCTTAAATATTGATCTTTCAAAGGTAAGCCACTTGACTCAGAGTGGTAAATGTTATGCGCCACCAGCCTTAAGAGATGAAGCTCAGCAAGAAGATACTAGCTAGAATCTTTAAACACTAAAGTTTGCGACTAAAAGGTCAGATTCAAAAGTTACCAAGGAACTGATAAGTGAGAAAAAGTAATGAAGTTTCTTAAGTTCATCAAACACAGTGAATACAGTATCATGGATCAGCTAAATAAGCAACCTACCAAAATATTCATGCTGTCACTTTTGTTGAACTCCAAAGCTCATAGAAATGCACTCTTGAAAGTTTTGAACGAGGACATATCTTTCTCGATATTTCTATAGGCTATCTAGATCATCTAGTAAACAATATCATGGCTAACAATTACATATCCTTTAGCGATGGTGAGATTCCATAAGGAGGAAGAGGAAATCATAAAGCCTTCTACATCACCACATATTTTAAAGGGAGCATATTGCCCAAAGTGCTCAATGATAATGGGTCAGCTTTGAATGTAATGCCTATGTCATGCCTGAATAAGCTTCTTATTGATGCTTCTCACACTTGAAATAGTCACACAATCACGCAGGCGTTTGATAGAACCTGTAGAAGCATTGTGAAGAACATCACTATCCCACTCCAAATAGGCCCATGCACTTATGAGGTTGACTTTCATGTGATGGACATTGCTCCATCATATAATTACCTTTTGGGAAGGTCGTGGATCCATTCTGCAAGAGCAGTTCCATCATCCTTGCACTAAAAATTGAAGTTTGTAATTGGAAACAATGTTGTCAGTATTGGTAGGGAAAAATATATCATTGCTGCTGCCTCGATCGATACCCATATGTTGAACTTGATGAGGGCATTCCAAAACCTCTTTTTAATCATTTGAGTTCATCAATGCCACCTATGTCAAGGAGGGATTGCTCATGATTAACCTCATCTATCAGAAAGCACGCAAATAGGCTTGAAACTAATAGTCGGCAAAGGTGCTCAAGCCAAAAAAGGGCTTAGAAGATGCCTCCAAGGAATAGCTAAAGCTCTAAAGGTGACCCATCAAACTAACAAGAAAGGATTAGGGTTTAAACCCAATGCACAGTAGAAAAAGAAGCAAGCCCATAATAATCAAGAGAAAAAAATAGTATGTGTATTGGGACAAGACATGGAACATAAACCTATGGCATTTTTGCTATTGCATAAGAACTTTTACTTAGACGGACATATTAACACTAGCTTGACGAACGTCATGTTTATGTTAAGGAAAACTTTTAGGGATTTATCTATCAATGTAATTGAAAAGCCATTAGCAATGAGTGGAGAGACCGACTTATGCCCTCCATAGTTTATTCCAAGTGTCTAGACTAAGACAGAAATCCCTGTATTGTTCAAAACTCTTTCAAAGTAATACCATGAACCAAACCCACATGCTTTCGCCTAAGAACATTGTGGGATCCTTTGTATGGGTACCTTTTATTAAGTCTTATCAATGAAAATAATGGAGCATTATGCATTTCATTCATTATGTCTATTTTCACCTCCTGTCGTATATCATTTTACTTATATTGTTCTTTTTCATATTTTCAAGTATTCGGATGAAGATGACATGAATATTTGCATTGAGACTCAGGATATCAACTTTAAGCAAGCAATCTGTGCTAGTGGGATTGAGTATGAAGAAGATTCTGAGGAGGACCTTGTACCTTCAGATCTGCTCAGATTAATTGAACATGAAGAAAAACAAATTTTACCTCATAAAAGACCCATCGAAACCATAAACCATGAGATAAAAAAAGACCAAAAAGAAGTCAAAATTGAAACTTCTATAAAACCATCAACCCAAAACCAATTGATAAGCCTTTTCCAAGAGTACCGAGATTTGTTTGCCCGATCTTACCAGGATATGCCTGGGTTGAATACTGACATCGTAGTCCATAAAATTTTTCTCAATGAGCATGACTTTTTCTTTTTGTCCTTAAAAAGCAGAACCTTTTCTTTATTTGTCATCAAAGAATAGGACTTTTTTTTGTCCTCAAAGATCTAGACGTTTCCTTTTCTTGTCCTCAAAGAGCATGGTGTTTTCTTTTCTTGTCATCAAAGAGCAGGACGTTTTCTTTCTTTATCCTCAAAGAGCAGGACATTTTCTTTTCTTGTCCTCAAAGAGCAGGACCTTTTCTTTCATTCTAGTCCTTAAATAGCATGATGCCTTTTCTTTTAAACCCACACAAATTGGTGGTATCCCTTTCATTTTAGTCCTCAAAGAGCAAGATGCCTTTTCTTTTTCTTTTAAGCCCACGTAAGCCGGTGGCACCCCTTTCATTTTAGTCTTCAAAGAGCAAGATGCCTTTTCTATTGCTCTAAGCCCACACGAGCTTGTGGCACTTCTTTTCTTTTAGTCCTCAAAGGGCAAGACACCTTTTCTTTTTTACTTGAAAAATAACCTAATACACTGCCTGAACAAAATGGTGTCTATTTATCCTTGCCTGTTCCTAATACTCAGCAACGGCCAAAGAGAGGCAACTGTAGATACCTCATTTTATCCGAGCCAATCCCTAGCAACCTAAGGCATAATCAAAGAGTGATAAAATCAAAGTCACCCAGCGAAAAAGTT
This sequence comes from Adansonia grandidieri, assembly GCA_038382065.1. Lineage (NCBI taxonomy): Eukaryota > Viridiplantae > Streptophyta > Magnoliopsida > Malvales > Malvaceae > Adansonia > Adansonia grandidieri. Next base: position 10,677 of record JBBYHK010468426.1, read on the forward strand.
TTTGGGAAGTTCTAAAATACCTATGGGTCATATTAAAGAATATGTAAAAATGAGGCATCAAAGGCCACTTTCATGGTGTCATAAACAAATCAATTTCGCATTGTTTGTGACCAAGTTGAGGTAAATCGGGAAGCTACAGGTTCGTACAAGTTATATTAGGGTGCAATATTGATAGAGGACTTTACAATGCGAAAAGCTTGAATTCACATGTAGTATCAATACAAGAGGATTTGGTATTGATACCTAAGATATGGTATCGATACCTAGCATGTTTGTATTAATACAGACCTTGGCAGTAGCTAAAGTTATGATTTTTGGCAAAATGTATCAATGCACAAATCCATGGAGTATCGATACTGGCCTCTAAGTCTTGAGACTAGAAACATTTTTTGCTCATAGTATCGATACACAATTAATTGTATCGATACTTAGGAGTAAAGTATACCTTATGTATTGATACAACATGTTATGTATCGATACACTAAGGCATTTTTGCCTAGTTTGAGCCATTTTTTAACCTTTGAGAACTTGATTTAAACATGTTTTTGCACCAAGGAACTATCATATAACATTGTAAACCTTAACTATAGGCTCATTAATGGATTTTAAACAAATTTTAGAGCCCAAACAACCATTGACAAAGGTAACTTTCATAAGATATATGGTTGTAAGAGGGTGGCAGGCATATCTCCGCTGAGAGGCTGTTGTAGCCTTTTGGCCTCCTTGTTCAGTATGCAGAACCAATAAAAAAGGAGTCAGCTGAGCATGGTAGCTAGAGATATCCCTTGGGGCAGAAGAGAAAAATCAAAAGTAACCTTGCATTGTCTCTTAAAAAGAGCAATGATCAGCCAAAAAAAATAAGGGAAAGAGCCAAGAAAAAAAACTCTAAGGAATCTCAAGAAAAATCTTCATCCATTCCCACAAATTCTCCAGCAACTTTAGCTCTAAAAACTCACTAAGAGCACTATTCCATTATCTTTCACTCGTAACCAACCTCTATTCCCGTAGATACCCTAAACCATTACTAGAAAACCTTTAAGAACCTAACTTTCCACACATTGTGATCCTTAAAAAGCCTTACCATCAATCATACCTCCAAAAAGCTATTTCCTTTTATCCTTTTCTTGCTAAATAATAGCATGGAGAAGGAAAAAATTAAGCTTATAGCCATTACTTCTAGAAAAAAAGTTTAAGTTTTTTTTGGTATATCCCTTCTACCTTGATCTTTGTAGTTTATGTTCTGTCATTAGCATTATCTTAGTAAACCCTTTTCATGTTTTTTGGCCACCTTAGGGCTCCTATGCATTTTTTGTGGCTTTGGTTGTGATAGTTTAGGATCTTGATGTTTTTCTTGGTGACTTCATGCTGTTTGGTTAACTAAGCATGCTCTTTTGCATTTTCATCACCATAACTGCCTCTGTCCATGTATGTCTTGCCATGTTCCTTCCATATTCATGTCTTCATCTCATGTTTAAAATATGCATCTTAACATGACATAAGTATGCTCATGCATTTCCTAGAAGCTTGATAGGCTCCATGAAATAAAAATGCCTTTTTAGCAAACTCTTTTTAAACATGTTCATCCTAAGTATGTTCATGCATCTGTCTGTCATCTCCATGCATTTTTTGTCATTTTTTCTATTAAAAATATCATCTTTGCTCCAGCATATATGTCTTCCATATTCTGCATCGTTTTCTGGTACTTTGCTTGTGTTGAGATGCATGCTTGAGTGCTAGAAAACTCGATTTCAAAAATATCCCCAAGTTAAGCACATGCTATCTCCCATACATAAAGAATAACATGGACTTAAGATTTTTATGAAGTTGGTTTTTCCAACCTTGGGGGCAAAGCAAGTGTTCAGTTTTGGATTCAAAGAAGAATGAGTATAAGAGTAGTGGTTTCTCAAAAATAAAATAAAGTCTTTTAGTTGAAAAATGTGAACCCTTGGTCCTAAGCCAACCACCCTCATAGGGGCATGGTCAATGAGTTGTTATATCATCCTAAACTCCTTTGAGATTGTGGAATGAGCTCATAACACCCATGTGAATCTCTCATCTTGGTTATGGATGTTCGAACATCCATAGCCCAAGCTCAACATGAAGAAAAACCAAAATACTGAACACCTCCCCTGTTTTGTTCTGACAGCACAGTGGCCTAGTCTTGAAAAATTATTAAAAAAATAAAAAATGATTTATCTAGAATGTTTTGGTGTTTTTGTTGAAGGGTTTTGAATTAGCTTTCAAACGATGTCTCATTTACTTCAAGATCATCTCGGATGAAATAGTTATAATTTTTCAAATCTTCATTGTGTGAAACCCTTAGATCTAGCGAGCAGTTTACCCTTTGGGCTGTTTCAGCCCAGCAAACAATATTTTGGAATCCCTTGAATATTTTTCACATGGAGTTCATGAAATTCCCCTTTCGAAAAGCTATTATTCACAATTTAAGAATTCCAGAAGAATCGAAAATTATTTTTCAAACTCCACCATACCTTTACCTTGTACATGCTGCCAATGTTGAGATAGGTTGAAATTCAAAAAATAATTCCACCTAGGATTTTTTTATTATTTTTATATTAATCCTTATCGGGCTACCTTTCCAATGGTACCTCGTTTACCCCTCAGGCCTCCAAATAAGCTCGAAAGAAATTTCAAAAGAGAAACAGCATAATGCTATCCTTTATTTCTAACTTGACTTCCGGAATGTTTTTATTAAGGCATTCGAATGCCTCATGATCTATTCGGCTCATTCTCGTAACCTAAACCTTTTAGATTCAGACCAAGGCTAAACAAAAAAAGGAACATTTTATCCAAACCTTTGGCTCTCGATTTTTAAAGATTTCTTATTTTCAAAAATATGACCCATTCCTCTTAACGTCGAAGATTTTTATTTTCGAGATACTCCAACCCCACTTCTTAAAGGGATACTCTAACCCCGTTTTTACCTCAAAATAACATCAAATTTTCATTTTTAGGGATACTTGAACCCCACTACTTTGATGGGATACTCCAACCCCACTTTTACCTCAAAATGAGATTAAATTTTCACTTTTGGGGATATTCTAACCCTACTCTCCATATTCCTTCTAAAATCTAAACTTTTTCCCCGTGACATCCCCAAGTCATCGAAACCTTCTTTTCTCCTCAAATTTTCACTGAATCTGACTAAGTCTCAACATTATCATCTCAGTTATTCATTGATAATCAAAGAAAATTATGAGAAACATTTCGATCGTCCCTCATTTTCATGTATTTTGTGTAGATTTATTTATTGTTCTCTTTACCACCTTACTAATACATTTCCTTTTCTAATGAACTAGGGCATTCATGCTTTAAAGATCATTTTTAAAATCACAAAATGATATCTCGTGTTGGTATCTCTCTAGTTCTAGACATGAAATATTTGATTTTTTTTAAAACCCATCTAGAGATCATTTTCATAAAAAACCCCTATGTTTTCCACCTCTCTAAGGCGCATAGGTGATAAAATTTTCATTAAAACCTGAACTCGTATCTTTACAAAATTTCATGCATTAGAAGGAATTATATTTAAATAATGATAAAAATGGAACGGAGGAAACCAAGATTCAAGTAAGATATAGTTAGATGGTACTGATTTTCAGGCATTGTAGGGGTGGTAATCCTTTCCCATATGTAACCAACTCCTGAACCTAAAACAATGAATCTTTGGTATTATTTTCAATAGGCATCTGATCATGCCTAACTTAAAATGATCGGTGGTGACTCCAAGTTTATGACCACTTTAGGTTGCCTATCCAAGACTAGTCGGATAAGTGATTCATCCAATGGTCTTTTACTCCTCCATGTCAAACATCATCATATTGTTTAAGTCAAAGTGCTTTGGCCCTTCGGATCATTTAAAGTTTGTAAAGGTCGGGCATGTGGAACGTCGACAGTTTTTAACTTAATTTTTGAATCTATTTTTATCGAGATATTCAAATGTCTCAAATGCCTCAAGTTGGTTTCCCCATAACACCAGCCCCTTTTGACTCGGATCAAGGTTAAAATATAAAAAAAAGATTTCATATTAAAATTTTTGCTAGTGAAGATACTCTAACTCTATTGTTTTAAGGGAATACTCTAATCTTGTTTTCAACTCAAAAACCTAAATTTTCATTTTGGATCCACCTTTAAGGTTTTTATTCCTCATCTAAAACTATAAAAAATTTTCATCTTTGGGTATACTCCAATCTCACTACTTTGAAGGGATACTCTAACCCTATTTTTCATTAAAAATTTAAATTTTGTCTTTATTCTTAAATATTTTCCTAACTTTATTTTAGGGGATACCCTAACCCCACCTTTTCGAGGGTACTCCAACCCCACCTCTCTAATGGGATACTCCAACCCCATTTTTAGCTCAAGACAAATCTAAAATTTTCTCTCTTCTGGATGCCTCAAACTGCTTTGATTAATCATCTTTGTCCCTTAAATCACCATTGAATCCAAACCTATCTCTAAAGTTGTCATCCTGATTATTCTTCAATAATCGAAGGCAATTATGAGATACATTTCGATTGTCCATCCTATTTTTTTACATTCTTTTACTTGTGATTGCTTGTTTATATTATTATATTTCCCTTTTTTCGTCTTACTAACACGTTTCTTTTTGCAGTGATTATTGTGCATTCATGTTTAAAACTTGTTTTTTTAATAATATTTACAAAAATCCCTATGCTTCTCACACCTCCGAGGTGCATATGTGATCTAATTTTCTTTGAAAACCTGGATTTGTATTTTGTGCCAAAACTTCATGCATTTAAAAGGATTATATCTAAATAAAGACTAAATGAAACTGATTTAACTGAGATCAAAGTGAGACCTAGTTAGTAGGTACTGATTTCATGCGTCGTGGGGCTCCAATCATTCCTTATGTGTAACCAACTCCCAAACCCAACCAATGAATCTATGGACTTTGTAGACCTTGAAATTGATGTTTCAGGTTTCATAACTCGAAACATTATTTTCAGTAGGCATCCGATCCTGCCTAACCTGAAATGATTGGTGGTGACTCCAAGTTTATGGCCACTTTGTAGTGGCCATCTGAGACCAGTTGGATAAGCGATTCGTCCAACGGCCTCTCTCCCCTTCATATTAGCACACCCAATCCAAATCCCAATCAAGGGATAACTCAAAGGCTTGATCGTAACCAACCGTCATTTTATTTTTAAGTGGAGCACGCTATATCTTTCGGATCATTCGAAGTTTTAAAGGTAGGCACGTGGCGATAGCTTGGTGACTCCACTAGGGACCAAATCTAGAGAGTTAGGCCTATAACTAGCTATTGCTCACTTGGTTCTTGGTTTTTGGTCTCCATAATTTTTAGATATAATTCTCTCTTATTTTACCTACTAATCTCTATTGTTTATGTTTTTTGTCTTGTGATTATTAGGGATTATTTGTGCATGATTAAATGTTTATTTAAATAAATATGGCAATATGGGAGTGAAACAAAAAGGTTTGATTGTTTTCTTGGCACACACTGTGCACTTGCATTTGCCCTAAATTCCCACCAAACACCATGGTGTGGTTAGTATCTTAATTATTAGCAGGAAGTGGGCCATTCGTCTTCGTGAGTAACCCTCTGCATAGGCATGGCAAGTTCTTTTGGGATGTAAATTACCTATCTCTCTCGTGAGTACCCTTTCGTATTTGCATTAAGGAAATACATCCACTAGATCAAACCCATTTCGCTAAACCCACAATGGGCCTAGGACCAGGGTGCCTCGACTATCCTTTCCAGATGAAAGAATGATTCATATACTAAAATAGGCATTAACTTAAACCCATATAGTGAACCTTAAAAGCTAAACCATGTTAAACCATACCAGATGCTTTTAGAATAACTCAAAAAATAGGATCACTAGGGGAAACATTTCTTACCTTGACTCCTATATACCATGGTTATGCGGGCAATGATGGGTGAACATTGTCACCCACATTTATCATTTTTATTATCATGATCATTCTTTTAGGATATGCTATTACATTCGACCGCAAATCATTTTTAATAAATGGGTAAGGACAAATGAATGCCCTTACTTGCAATGCTATATTGAAATAGTTATATCTGACCAAAATAAGCCATCACGATACTCGAATGATGGCTTAGCTTGTACTTAACATAGATGGTGATGAACGAACGTCATCATTTAAATAGTCAGTTTTAGTCCTTACGAGGTATCATGTTACTTCGTGAAAAGGCAATTTTAATGTGGATATGCCATTATGCTGCCCATTTAATACCTTAACATTCATGATCATCATGACTGCCCCTAAGCATCCTACTGTCTGTTCTCAGGCAAATTTTATGATACGCTTCTGTTACTATTCCTTATGTTCTTTATGTTTTGCCTATTATTTCATAATGGTTACTAACTTATTCCCTTTTTGTTTTTCTTTTTCACCATGCATCATTTCATCATAATCACCATCACGAGGCGACAATTGGTTAATGGTTTAGTGTTCATTAAGGAGTGTCTATCATGGAGCAATAGTCCATTTCAGAGGTAAAGTCTTTTGAAGAAGTCTGAGCATGGTCAGAACACCGATAGCGTGAAAATGAAAACGTTCTTAAACTGGGGTATGTCTCAATAGTGCATGAAAGGATCAAGATAGGGTACCACCAAAATGATTGGCAAGATTTAAGGATTATATGGACCAATTGGGACAATATCGAAAGGGAATTATTCATTAAGAGATACAGAGATATTGCTCTTTTGCTCTAAGTTTTTTTAGATGTTGGTTTGTTGCGAGCAGCATCTCAATTTCAAAATCTAGCATACTGGTGTTTCACTTTCAATCATGAAGATTTGGTCCCCACGGTTAATGAATACACTGCATTACTCAACATTTAAAGGGCAAAGGTTGACAAAATATACTGGAAAGCATTGAATCCTCCAAACTTCAAGAAAATATTAGGCTCAAACCCTCGGGGTAATGAAGTCTTGTATTAAAAATCATATCAAAACAAAGGGGAACAGTGAATGCATCTCATGGGCTAAGTTGAAAGAAGCAATGGTGAGTACCATTCGCAATTTGTGGTCCGGTTATATTCCCAAAGATATTAGGCTATGTTAAAGCTACTATAGTAGATGTTTTTTTCTCGTTTGTGCTATAACATCAATCCCACAAAGGCCATCATCGTTGAAACTGTTTAAACTCTTATTTTTTGTAAAATAATAGGTATAGGTCAATTCATCAGATGTGCACCGCTCCTTCACATTTGGCTCATCAATCGCTTTGGCCTGGAAGAAAGTAGGATGTCGTACTGTTTCTTACCTAACTTTAGCCTTATGTCTAAGGTACATGAGAAGGAATGGCCTCAAGACAAATCTGAAGAGCAATGGGTCCAAAAGTTCTAAAACCTCAAGAGGAGGAGGTAACATGGAAGGCCTTTTAGTTTTCTCCACAAGCGGTCATATACTAGTGCGGAGATTACAATTGCGTGCCACTCATGTGATTATTGAGGAAGTACTAGCTACGTACCCCTTTTATTCCTTCAACAATCTAGTGCCATCAATTCATCTTTTTTGTCCAAGACATAGAGTTTTGGGATTTCAACTATGGTGAGCTGCTTACAAGTCAAAAGTCTAGCTAGCCTTTCATACATGGAAATAAATCCCCTGCATGGAAAGATATTGGAGCGGGAGTAGTATGACCCCAGGATATGATGAACAGAGGATCTATCGCATTAATAATGCGATGCCCTTGTCTAGTATTGGGACATCATAAATACTAGTTGATGAATTTTCCTCTAAGCTTGAGTTGTTCAAGTGAGAGTTCGAACAACAAAAAGAAACCTTTGCCAAGAAGATTGCTCGATTAAAGAAATAAAATTGTCAATTAAAAATGGACCTCTACCTTTAAATGGGTGAGGTGAACAGGGCTGTCAAGGAGAAAAACCACCTCAAGGAGGATCTCAAGAGTTTAAAGAAAGACTATGTGGCCCTTAACAAAGTAAGCAAATCTTGAAGACTTGGAAAGTCATCAATCGAGTGGAGGACAGAAATTACTACTCTTGAAAAGAAACTACATCAATGGAGAGAAGTGGCTAGGGTCAACAGGGAAAAGCTTATTAGAACCCATGCTCTTACATTAACTTACCAAAGAAAGAATGAATGGTTAAAAGCTACAGTATGAGATTTGAGAGCAAACCAGGTTGAAAATAGAAATTTAACACTCAGAATTTAAGATTTAGAGCATTCTTTTCAAGCTTGCTAAGACCTAGTCAATGCACTGGTGAGAGCCTTTGAACAGCGGAAGCAAGAATGGCTTCTCGTGATTAATCACGTATGCCAAAACTATCAAGACCATCATCACCGTCTCATAAAGTAGATTCAAGTAGCTCAGTTGGAGGCCGAGAACATAATGGATGTAGCCTGATCCTTCACACTTGATATCTTGCCCATTGGAGCCCATGAGCAAAACTTGTTGTATTTGTTGGACCATGTAATTAGACAATATAATCTGTTAGGCATTTTCTAATATAATCATATGTAATCAGGACATTTTGTTACTTTAATGAAAGAAGCTACTGGTGGAACTGCCCCTTAATCTAATTGTCTTTTTTGTATTTACATGACTAAACTAATTTTTTCATTGTTTATTCATTCATATTCATTCTCATTACATCAAACATATGCATGAACATATCATAAAGGCCTAATTCTGAAATAATTTAAAGTGAAGGTGCTCTAAAACACGAAACCTACAGTTTGCAATTAGTACAACACTCACAATCATTGAAAAACGATGGAAAATGATGACCAAGCCCACATAAAAAGACTTTAACTCATGTATAGAGAGTCTCAAGAGCAATCACTTCGTAAGAATGAAGAAATCTAAGTTCAGATTACCGAATTAACTAAGCTGTTGTTTGATGCATTGAAAGAAAAGGAACAGACAAACACAGTTGAGGTGGGAAAAAAATTCATCAATCTTGAAAGCTATTTGAATTGTGCTACTAAAGCCACCAATGATCAGAAAATAGCATTAGATGGGCAACATCCTCCAGCAGCAAACATCCCACCAACCCAGCCACTCATTTACATTAATCCTACAACAACATCCCATTTGATTCAAAGATTTCAAGGCATGGGCTTTTCACCAGAAGGCCTATAGTCCCAAACCTCGATGAGCAAATGGAGCAAGAGAAAGCAAAGAGGCCCTCAAAAAATGATGAGGACTTGGACAAGTATCAGTCACTAGAGAAGTGCTTTCGAGCGATTGAAGGAACTAACAAATTTAGAATCGTAGATGTAAAATCATTAGGGCTGGTTTTGAGTCTCATTATCTTGCCTAAGTTTAAAGTGCTTGATTTTGAAAAATATAATTGGATTACCAACCCCATGGCCTATCTTTGCATGTACTATCATAAAATAACAGGTATAAAGAGAACAAGAAATTAGAAGTGGCAATTGGGCGGGTTCAGGATAGGTTATTTTGAGTTCAAGTTTTTTGAGTTTAGGCTGATTCAAGTTCGAGTTTATAAGGGTTCAAATTTTTTCGGGTTTAGGCCAATTCAGGTTCGTGCTAATTCGAGTTCGGGCCAATTCGGGTTCGGGTTTAGGTCAGGTTCAGGTTTGAGTATATTTTACATCATTTTTTTATTTTATGTTAAATGTAACTATTATTACATAATTTTGAATTCTAAGCTTAGCATGAATTTGGCCCCGTCTGGTCTAAAAAAAATCTTAGTTTGATTTTATGAGCCTATCTATAGCCCAAAAAATTTTTTAATTCTAAGCTCAGGGATGAATTTGTCATGGCCGACCTATTTAAGTACAAATCATTGTTCGTAATATTAAAAAGTTACTTTTATATTAATATTTACATATTTTATAATTAAATTTAAATAAAATATATTATTTTATTAAAAAAAAACTATTTCAGGTCGAGCATACTTAAACTTAAAATCTAAGACCTAGGCTTGATCGTGCCGGGCCTATTGTGTTGGGCAAGCTGTTTGGCCTATGGATAGGTCATCTTGCTTATGAGCAGGTCTAGTTGCTAGTTTAACATGTGATTTTTTTCATTTTTAATATGGTATTATCTATTATGGCTTTAATATTTTTTAATTTATCTTATTACTTTGTTATATTATTATCAGAATCTAAT
>JBBYHK010468475.1:0-20802 GCA_038382065.1 Adansonia grandidieri
TGAATCAATGGGACAATGGGCTAGCAGCAGCCAACCAATTTGACCAACTAGCCAACCCAGCAGAAATAAGAAAGGGACAAATTCCCATTTTCAATGACCCTGGCTTAGGTTCCCTAATATCCCTAGCGTTAGCATAGGTTACTGTGTTGATGAGAAAATAACCCATTAACGTGTTTCTGAAGAGAATTCTTCACCCAAATTTGAATTTTGAAAATGTTTTTTTTTCTTTTTTTCTAGATGAAGAAATCCATGGGACATTTCTGTCTTTTTCCTTCTTTTTTTGGTCAAATTCTTTGAAAGTTAGCTCTGGCCGTGCATTTGTGCCAATGCCAGATTGCCAAGGACCATCAAAAAAGGAACAAACAGGCAAGGACAAAGAAAAATGTTTTTCAATATTTCATTCTGACTAAATTGCTCAAGTTATTTGTAGCATAATTAAAACGACATTGTTTTAATTTTATTTTGAACAAATTTGATTATTAATTTTTTTTTTAGTAAAATATGAAAATGATTTCAGGATTTAATCTAAGACGTCAAACTCACAGTACGACAGCCATTACAGGATTTTATCTAGCGTTCTTTTTTTTTAAATTATTATTCTATCTCTTTATTAGATAGTTAGACTCGACCCATCCTGGCAATTCTCCAAGTCTTCTATTATCTCTTTAAATAAGAATTGAGTTAATTAAAATAACATCAAGATAATACGTCTTTATTTTTTTAATTTTTGAGACACCTAACGACTGTGAAACTGTGAATTAACCCAATAAACCTAAAACTGTCAAAAGAACGAAACTAAAGTGAGTGTAGTGACCCACTTTTACCCTTTTATTTTTATTTATTTTTTTTTTTTTTTTACGATCTTTGGGCCATTTCCACTGTTTTAACTAGCTTAACATTATTATTGAAAAAAATTTAGATTAAAAAAATTGAGTTGTAAAAGGTACATTTAAAAAATATGATAAAAATATAGTTTAAAAACTTTTAAATATTTAGTATTGTTATAAAAAACTATTATAAGAAATTAAAATATCAAAAAAATTATGTTTATAATAATAAAAGTTTAGAAATATAAATATAAATAAATCATTTTACTTAAGAGTTGGCTTTCCAAGTACAAAAACTTTATTTTCTTAGCTTTTTGTTCGGGCTATCAAATTATGATTTTAACAATAAAAATTAAAATATTTTTACTAATTTAGTATTATGTATTGTATTTACGGTAAAACATAATTTTTAACCTAAAAAATTCTACCAATAATAATACTAAACAAAACTTTATTTTGTTCTTAAATGTTCACTCATCCGTATTTTTTACTTTCTTAGAATTATTAATTTTAGGGGCAATAACCATTATTCACCTTTGTTTTCACACCAACTGACCGAAAGAGAAATGAAGTCGATCTCTAGGAAGGATTTAATAGTAATTGTCAAAGTTGTTGTATATCATCAAAAATTATTATATAAGAATAGATTCTCAAGAATTTATTAGCAAAAAATGCAAATTTATACATACAACTAACTTACAATTATATATGTCTCGCAACATGATTAAAATACAAATCCTGATCTGTTGGATTTAAAAAATGAGTGTACCCCTCGTTCCTATATATATATATATATAATTATTTTTTACTTTTAGGGACTATATCATTATTATCTTTTCTTTTCTTTTTTTTTTGGAGACTGAGTTATCAAGATGAATCACTCATTCGGCTTAACCCTAACTAGTCATTACAAAATGACCATTTATCTTGGAGTTGCCACCAGTCTATTTTGATTAGGTGAGATTGATCACCGATCGGAGTTTATATTTCGGAAGTTAGAAAACCCTTAGAAACAAACTTCGAGGTTCAAAATAACACCAAAGATCGTGTGAAAGAGTTTGAGAGTTAGTTAAATCACAAGTAAGGATTGATCCCTCTCATGATACCCGATAATCAATACCTTATTAATTTTATTTAACTTAAATTTGAGAATAATTCAGTTTCAATATCCAACATTTAATTGTAATTCCCATATTTCAAAAAATTTTTAAATCCCAAATTTATGATTATATTCAAGAAAATCGCATTTTTTAAATATTTTTTTAAAAAATCAAAATATTTTTCACACCCCTCGGAGAACCTGAGGAATAAGAAAGATTTTCAAAATCAAAATATCTTTCGCATCCCACCGGAGGACCGAAGAAAGACGAAAGGTTTTCAAAATGAAAATATCTTTTGCATCTCACTAGAGGATCGAATGAATATGAAAGGTTTTATTTCTACGAAATTTAAAAAATCTTAATTTACTCATTAAAAAAGAATATCTCATTAACAATCTGCAAAAGCTCTTCCATATGCTGGAAGACATTCCATGTAGCATTTCAACATGGGGGATATTACCTTGATTTTCTTTTTACATTTTAATTTTCGTCAAAATAATCCTAAGACCCAGTTTTTACGAAAAATACAAAATTAACTCTAAGGACTCAGAGTTGGTTAAAGAGATCAAAATGTTCCCTAAAGTGCTCCTTCGACATGAAAGTATCTTGGTGATAGTTCTAAGGTAAATTAGTAAAATGTCACTAAGTTATGTCTTCAACTTGAAAGTATTCCAATAATTCTAAAAGACTCGACAATATTATGAAAGAATGAACTTATCCTTAATGTGCACCTTCGACAATGAAAGTATCTTGGTAATCACATAGGACTTGGTTCTAATAATAATTACTAAAATGTCTCTAAGGTCTACCTTCAACATGAAAGTATCTTGATAACTCTAAAGGACTTGATAACTTCATAAAAAGGCAAACGTATTCCTATTATGTACCTTCGACATGGAAGTATCCGGATGATCATAAAAGATTGGTTCTAAGACAAATTACTAGAGTACCCTTAAAGTATACCTTCGACATGAAAGTATCGTAATACCCTAAAGGACTCAATAATGATTAGGAATGACAATTTCACCCTAAATGGGTAACTATGACATCAAATATGACCTCAAATAAAAAAATTGCTAATAGGCCACTAAATTTTTGAAAATTACATTTTAACCTCAAATGGGTAAAAATTCTAAAAAGGTTCCTAAATGACCAAAATACCTAATTTGTTGTGAGAAATGGCCTTTTTATCCCTAAAATGGAAGGCTTTACCTAAGGGACTCTAAACTTTTCTAACTTTTCAATTTAGTCCTTAAATGAAACAAAATACATAATCACCCATTAAACATATCAAAATCAACATGGAAAATTCACCAAAAATCATAAGGATCATTCAGCCGAGTACTTTTGGCCTTGGAACAATTTTCAAAGTTCTACAAACAAGTCCTTTAAACTTACCAAAATGACAAAAAGGTCCTTAAAGGTTTAAAAATAGAAAACACCCCAAATGGTCTCAAGAGTGATTCAACCAAGCTTGGATGGCCATGAAAATTTTTTTCAATTTTTGCAATGTGATCCCTATGCTTTCTATACCTAAAAATAAAAAATGTCACAAATAACCATATAAGGTTAGGCCAAGCTTGAAAACACCTTTCCAAGGCCTAAATTATTTTTAGGCCCCATAATTTTTAAACATCACAAAATAGTCCTAAATGTCGTGAAAACAAAAATTAAAAATTCTTTGAAGATCACTAACATATTTGGCCTTCACCAATCAACCAAGAAAAAAATTTATCAACATGACTGCATGAATATCAACATATATCTTAATCTATACCTACCTCACATCATCATCAATGTGTAGGAAAATCATGAAATATGAACAAATAAACAAACTTTATCAATAATTAACATGAAAATACCAAGGAAAATAGCATCAAAATTATGCATATAATATCATAACATCATTTCCACAACAAAACATGTATTTTCTTGATAAAAATCAAAATTATTGCTGATAAAAAACAAATAAACAATTAAATCAAGAAAATTGTTAATGGCTTTCAACACTTGGCCTTTCAATATGGATCAAAATCCATAAGCATAATGATCATCAACTTACTAAAAAGAAAAAAATATGATGGAAACGAACAAAACTAAAAAAAAAAAAATTTAAGTAAAACTGCCTTTGAAACTTTAAAACTTGAAAAAACTTGAAAATTCTTAAGCAAAATCACCTACTTTTGGCATGGAAGTCTAAGCTTCCTAAACAAAACATCATCGCCCTATTTATAAGGGGGAGGATTTAGCCAAGGGCTGAAAAAATTCCCATGGCCAAAATTATTCTTGTTTTTTTCCCATTTTATTATTTTTATCCATTTTTTATATTTTAACATGATAAGAATGGATAATTATTCCTTGCATTTTGTCAAGCTCATCATGCATGATTCATTAAAATAATTCTAGACTTCATGAGTCACCATGATTAAGATTTATAGCTTAAGCTTAAATCATAACAAATTAAATTGCAAGGATTAAATTATAATAAATTAAATGTTATTTATTTAAGAAATACAATTTTTCATAATAAATTCAATTAAGAATTTAATCAAATAGATTTGTTGGGCTTGTTAGAAAATAAAAATAGGCTCATTAGGCTTGTTAGAAAGTTTATGAGCTTATTAGGCCTATTAGCAAAATTAATTAGTTTTAAGGCCCATGAAATAAAAAAATAAATTTGGGTCCGTTAAAAAATAGAATTAATAAAGTTTTCAAATAAAAATTTTAGAAGGATTTTTTTTCAAAAATTTTATGTGCAAGAAAATGCAACTAAAAATTTTAAACTCATAAAACTTTACAAGAAAAAATCCTTATGAAAGAAAATTATATTTGAAAAAAAATGTAAAGTTTATAAAATGAATTAAAGTTTCAAACAGCTGAATTAATATAAATTTAATGAAAATATTTGAAGAGTTTTAAAAATTCTAAATTTAGGAAAATTCTATAAAAAATTTTATAGAGTAGAAAATTTTGTATTTTGGAAATGTGAAAAATCCAAAAATAGATTCAAATTTATAAAAATAAATTGAATTCAACACATTACTCAAAATATTAATCTATAATAATAAATATGAAAACCTGAAATTTGAAACAAATTTAACCAAAAAAAATTCGTGAGCATGACAATCAAGATATTGTGAAAATTGATATTTAACAAATAAATTTGACAACATGACACTTCGTGATATAAAATACCAATATAGATTTTTCTTGAATTTTTTTGAGTTTTCAGAATGAGTATCAACATAAGTACTACACAAATATCAACAAAAATATACGGCGATCGACTCCCATAATTTCATAAAAAATCTTGAAAAATTCTTAAAAATTGATTGCAACATCGTATGCAAAAATGAATTTCAAAATTTCAAAAGAATAAAATTAAAATCTAATTTTTTACCTTGATACTTTTTTTATTAGATATTTGTTTTCTACGACCCTTGAAATTATAATTTTTCTATCACCTACATGAGCAGCCATTTAGGCATGACCCAATAGGTCTTGAAAGCGCTTAATCCTCCTGGAAGAGCTTAACCCCCACCAAGACGATTGCCTAATTTTTTATCTCAGATATTAGGGACTATTAGGGAATGAGTTTGAATAAAATTAGGTGTCTACAATATGTAATCAATAAAAATAAAATAAAATAGAGGAACACTTTGAAAAATTAGAGGTTATTGTAAATTTTGATAGCCAATAACTCCATTGCTATTAAATATCATACCAACAATCCAAAATATTTACAGTTACTAGGTGAGATTGTAAGGGGTCTTGCATTTTAAACAATTATGGAAAATTTTCAAAAAACACCAATGGATTAAAAATTAAAAAAAAAAAGTGAAATAGTAGATAATAATTAAATAAAAAGAAATAGCAAATATTGGAAAGAATAATAGGGAAGTTGAAATTACTTATATACCCTTAATGAAAACCTTTTTTTCATCCTTTATTTTTGCCTCCCATAAGCTAGTTCCTTTTCATGCTCTTCAAAGAATCAATTTTTTTTCATAATCAGAAAATTCTGCTCCCATACCTAATTGCAACCCAACCTTGAAAGAACTGGCTTTTTGTAATCTTTATTTTTCCTCCCCGACTAAGTTTCGACCCTAGCTTGAAAAAACCCCATCCTCTTCATCTTCTTTTCCTTTTTTTGTTCAAATCCATTCCTTATCAGTGACCTAAGATAGGCATATAGTTTTCCATCCCTTTTTTCCTTTATTTACCAATCATTATCATTTACTTTGTTAGTGTGGATTTTGTTGTTTCACATTCCATAAATCTGGAGAACACCATTTTTGAAGGGAGTTAAGGTATGATATTGTTACTTTTCAATGCAAAATTAAATTATCACATACAAATTATTGTTCTCTTGGTAAGCATATTGGGTTTTCATTAAGTTTTAAAAAGAAATTTGTAATTAAAGGTATTAGATGTCTTTATTGCCTAATCGTGTTGATAAAACTATTTTATGTATGTTAATATGTATTGAGTTAAGGAAAAAAATGAAAAAGAGAAATATAATTAAAGGGAGTTGATATGTTTATGCATATTAGGTTAAAGAAACTGAAAAAAGAATTTATAGATGTTCATTATGTGTTGAAGGATATTTTGTTGTGGATGACAATGGTAAGTTTGTAAATAGTAAATATGAATTACTTTTCAAATTTATTTATAGTTGTAAAACTTGAAAACAGTATTGCATGAGCATTCAATGTTTGAGTTTAATGATTTGTAGTTTAGAAAGTTATAATTAAGTAATAGTATAATTCCAAGTAGCATGAGCATTTAATGTTTGAGTTTAATGATTTATAGTTTGCATTATATGCAATGATCATGTATTGTAGTGAAGTTGTCAAGAGTTAGTGTTGCTTCTTATCTTAAAACGATAGCTACAAGATATAATTCTCATAGAAGTCTTGCCTTTGATTACTATACATCCTTAGTAGTAGTTGCATATAACGTAATAGTTGCTACATTTGCTAGAATTAGCATAAAAGATTATTTAATGTATAAAGATCTAAGGAATGAGTTTTAGTATGGAAAGTATAATTAATTGCTATTGAATTGGAATTGAGATTTTGACAATAACTATGTATAGATGGCGAACTACTTTAATTTTGAAAAAGTGTTGCCATGTTGTTTGATTGTGAGATGGTCTATTGATGATGTTTTGTATAACATGATATCAAATTTTTTGATATTCTAAAAATTTTTAGATTCATAAGCTGTGGACAGTCCCGTCATTCGTACCTTATTTATACGTACATTAAGTTATTATGAAATATACGTTATGTGTTGTGAGTCGTACATTCAGTTATACTGACATGTACATATGTTTTGTGGAATGTACATCCCAATTTTGTCATTATACATAGTTTATACATATATTATGTTCAACTGATTAAAAAATTTACATGAGACATTGTTCTATACAAGATTTTAGAAGTATTTAGGGAGTATTTGGTTACTATGTACATTCAGTTATTATCATTTGTACATTAAGTTTTATAGTCATATGTACATTCCTAAAGGCTTGTATATGCACTAGTTGGAGAATGTTTATCTCTTCCTCCTCCAATTTGTTAGTGACAAGAGTAAGCTAAATTGGAATAAAGTTAAATGTATTTATTCTTTGTTTATCGGATTTAGGTTGGTTAATTGTCCGCATATCTTGGAATGATTGCATATTTAAGGTTATGGTAAGTTTAGGGATATACATAAAATGAATTTACTAGGTGTCATTTTTTTATATTAATATATATGTACATATATATACATGTGTCCAGATTTATAATAGTATAATATTTACAGGTTTAACAAAAAACAAAATTACACACGGATCAAACTCTTCGTGGAAAGAGTGTAGAAAAGAAAAAGAAAGTTGTAAAGCTAAAGTTGTTTTTCCTTATAGCATATAGTTTAATAAAATATTAATCGCCACATGTACCTAATATCATGCCATGCAAAATTGTAGCCTGGTGGTGAATTACACACGAGATGCAGTCTTTGTAGGTTTGTTAGGTTAATTAGAAAGGTTGTTATAGGTGATGATAGAAAGGAGAATACAGTTAGAAAGATAGGTTTTGAGGGGTTATTAAGTTTGAGAGCAGCCCTTTTTACGTCACCAATTATATTTATGGTTGATTCAACATATTGACACATTAAATAATGCATTGAAATGGTCCAACCATGTCATCTTAATTAGGATGTCGATGAATGTATAGTGTTCTTTCTTCCTCATATTGGGCTATAAGTTACAGAAGATTTTGTAGATGAGAGCAATGAGATAAAAGCATAGTGCAAAAAAGTGTTACCTTCTAATTCATTGTAGGAAGTTGAGTATCTCTTAAGTAGTGTAACAGATTTAGACGATTGGAAGATGTTGTTTGTGTCATTGGTTGTAGGAATTGTCTTAGCGTCGAATAGTAGGGTAAAGGTTAATACAAAATTGGTGAAGATCATCTTTAATCCACTACAAATTAAAGAGTAAAACTATGGTAGATTTATGTCGGAGCACCTAGTTAATACTATTAGGAAGTACACTAGACAAAAATGCATAACTTATATAACTAGATGCATACTATTTCTCTAGGTATCACAAATTTTAATCGACTGATTTCAATATATCACTTTATGATAGTGAAGTCCAATTAGGGATATAATATAATACAATATATATAGATGCTTCATTTGGATAAGGTTTTCCTATCCAAACATGTCATACCCTATGCAATGCCCCGAATAACTGGATAGGATAATCATTCTATCACAGAATGTCTACAACTAGAGGAAGAATTCATGAGCTACGATTTCGGGCAAGTTAGTGTAGTCATATTGGTTAAAGTTCTTTTGTTTTTGGTCACTCATTAAATACTTATGCGTTAGAGTAGCAAACTGAATATTTCTAGTTATTACAATTGTTGTCATCACTGTTGTTCTCTAATTACGTTTTCAGGTTCTAAGTGATATTAAACCTCCTAAAAATAAAAATGGTGAAGATAGTGAATCTCTGCAGCTAAATCCGAAAGCTGTGGTCTGTTTAATTTTGTAATACGTTCTTATTCCGCCTATAAAGTATAAGTTTTGATTACTGTTAATAATGAACATCATCGAAAATGTTTGTAAATGTTTTATATAGTTGTTATGTGATATATTGTTAATGAAGCATGTGTCAACTAATTCAGGGTATTCAATTAATCTTATGTCATAAGTTATTTTGCAACAGATTCAGTGGCAAACTGATGAGATTATGAAACAGAATGAGAAGATTACAAAATTGAATAAAGGCAATCTCCTTGATATAATGGCATTAGCAAAGGTGTCATCAGCATATGGAAATTATGGAATATCTCTTATTACAAATATTATGAAACAGCTAACATAAAGAAAGGTTGCAACTAGCAGCAGAGAGACAGAAGCTTCTCTATCATGTCAGTATAGACCATTTGATACTAATTGTAATTTAGTAAGAAATGTCACTCCTCTTTCTTCTCCCGTCAAAGTATTAGAATGGCATAATTTTTGTGGAAGAAACATTAGATCTGGTTAAAGAAGAAAAAAGTGGTAATGTAAAAGTTAGATCGATCAGGACTTCTCCACAAATTTGCAAAGCGGTTAGGCTTGCTACCAACCTTTATCACAATATTTAGTTCATTGGCTACTTTGCTCACTGACCAAACTTAAAAGAATAGTGGTCGAGTATCCATAGGATGAAAACTCACCTTTTAATGTGAGTTCAGCTTATCTATTGTACAAATATGTGGTCATAATAAAAATTACTATACAAAACAATGACATTGAACATTCCATTTTGTTTGTCTTTGTTGTAAGGAAACCCTTTACGAAATGCATGGTTGGAATGTAACGAGGATAAACATTTCATCGTTAGCCAAATCCAATTTGGTTAGCAACATTTTATGTTGAACTTCTTTATTCTACAACTGCAATTAATGTGTACCTCTACATGTTAATGATTAATTTAATGGTTTGTTTATATACATATATTTCAAGTTGTGGAAATGTATGTTTAGGTCATTAATGTAGAGAAAGTGTATGCTAGTAGGGAATCATAGCTGTGTTGGGTTGTTCTGACCTCGGTATGAGGTATGTTTTCTCTTATTAATTAGCATAATAGAATGGAAAAATTTCATTCAAGGTTTGTTGTCTAAATAAGTAGATGTTAATATTTAGTCATATTTGCATGTAGGGTGCCATACTCAATTACAATCCTAAACAGAAGAGTACATCTTATGTGGCAACTCTTTTTGTTAATTTTCTAGTAGTAGAATCATATAGTGCTAAAATGATAGGAGCTTAATTGAAATGGGTTGCATATGTATATAAATGATTACAACTTATTTTTTTTAATATTTAATATATCTGTTAGATATGCTTGCCGTTATGTGTAAACAATCGTTGGGTTGATATTGCGTTTAATAGGGTGTATTCTAAGATAGAAATTAATTAATTCTTAATTAAGCATTTACAAGCTCGGACTGGTCGAGTTGCTTCACCATTGAATTGGGTGAGTATGCAAGGCGTTAAATACGCACGTATTAATAGTAAAAAGTTTCATTTGTGTGATAACAAATGACTTGGCTTTTGTACAAGTTGATTCCAAAATGTATCGACTACAACTCATCACCAGTTAATTTTCGATCCAAGGAATATCGAAAAGGATAGAATTGTTAGCATTTTGAAAAGGGATTAGTGTGTATAATGTCTACATATGACTAACATGAACGATAATTAGGTATAGGGCTTGTAAGGGTTTATGGTTTTAAAAAATTCCTTATCATTAAGTGATCAGATGTATAGGAATTTTATGTACCGAATTAGAAATGACAGAATATAAATCCATGTTTCAAATTGCCAATTATCCCTTCTACTTTTTTTGTCCTTAACATTAAACTATTTTATACCAACACAGAAGTAAATTAACTGTAATCCACACTATTGTCTAAGATTGTGTGCTAAGTTTGGTGTCTTGAGTTAAATGTCAGCAGCTCAGTTAGTAAATGCAAAAAATTATGCACAGTAAAATTAACAAGAAAAACAATTTAAAATATGGTAATATTGTCTTTCAATATTTCAGATGACTGTAGAAAAGGTTTTTGGGCTTCATATGGCTTTATAGAGTTTGTTCAGGTAAATTCCCAAGTAATTTGTTTCTTATGCTGATTAAGGAGTTGTTTGAAAAAGTAAAAAGGATAAGTTCCTTTCTTAATGTGGAAGCCAGTTCTAAAAAAGCATGAAGTGCAATCCCATGGAAAGTGGAAGACGATTCTTCAAAGCATTAAGTCAGTTCCCTTTTAATATATGAGTTGATTTTAAAAAAGCAAGGAATCGGTTCCTTCATAATGTGGGAGTGGTTCTTTAAAGCATGGGAACATTTTTTTTCCTAGGTGCAAGCCACAATATTTTCTATTTTTAATGCATAATTTACCAGTTATATAATTACGCCAATAATAATATAGATAATATTAGTAATAAATAATAATATAGCTAAAGTATTTAATAATTTATCCGTTACTGATGGAATAATATAAGATATTAATAATATTGTTTTAAAATATAATTTTCCATTTTTCAATTATGAATTTAAAATATAGATGTTATTATGAGTACATAATAATATACCTATATTATTATATAATATTGATATAGTCATAAGATTATATTGGGGTTCATAAAAGATAATGTACAGATAATTAACTTTTCCCTTCATAAGGCTTAATTAATAAGAATGCACATAATAATTTAACATCAATTCAAATAATCAATAATATATTCGAGAATATTTTATAAACAATAATATATGTATAATAATAATACATAATATATGTAGATAAATAATAATATATCTAAAATAAACCCCTAATTATTAAAATCATAAATAATGATACAGATAAGATTTTCATTAAATAAAAATAAGGTCTTATCATTCAATCCATTATACATGTATTAATATGAAATGATAGATAATACATAATAATGTGGATGGGATAGTTTCCCTTCACTCCTACAATGATAACATAGATATATTTAATATATTATTGTTATTATTAAAAAAGGGATATTTTTATGCATTGTACTCTTTGTTAATGTGAGTCAGTTCCAAAATGGTGCGAGCTGATTCCTCATGCCCTATAAATGGCTATTGGAATGACATTAATGCCCTTTGCACTTCAGCACAATTACGAAGCTATAAAGCCGTATATCCACATACAGATCACTATAATTGAATGTATAGATCACTGTAACGGAATGCATAGCTAACTATTAATGAATATAGAAGTGCCCATATGGCTGGTTGCTAAATTAGATGAATATCAATAACTTGTGCATCTGACACGTAAAATTTTATGTACATAGACTTTGTTATCACCATAACCAAATGTTCATATGACAGTAACTAAAGTTAGAATTAAGCATAAGTAAATATACAAATAGCCATAATTAAATGTAAAGATGAACAAATACTCAATATGTAGATAAGGGAATATACATTTGAGTAAGATGGGTGTATATTTGACTAATGAGTTATTGTATAACATAAGTACTACTTGGTTTTGAATATTACCAACAGACTCTATGTATAATGGCATCTAATGTTTATATTACCATAACTCAATATACATAGTAATTGGGCACATAACTTGGGCCAATGATACAAAAATGTCAAACAGCAATTGTGTACATTACTTTGGCCAATGATGCGACAATCGCATAAAATGTATATATGATAATAAGTTAACGTATATTTGATCACAATTGAATTACTTTACGAGCTTAATAGAATATACTCACACATTAGATGTGTGTAAAAAACATTAAAAGTTAAATGTATAAGTAAATGTACAAGTGATTATAAATGAATGTACAGATTACCTATTTGAATATATAGATGAATATAACCAAGTGTACAGATGGCTATAAGTAAATATGCAGATGACCATAAATGAATGTACAAATAAAAAAAGCCAAGTGTACCTTAGACTATATGAGCCTTAATCGTATGGAACTATCAAATCCAATTGTCTACATTGGATGGACCAATGATATAACAATCGCGTAAGATGTATATATGATTATAAGTTAATGTACATTGGATCATAACTGAATTTTCCTATAAGCATAATAGAATGTATTTACGCATTACATGCCTATAGGAAATATTAAAACTCAAATATCTATACCCATAAGTAAATGTATAGGTGACCATATCTTAATGTATGAATCACCATAACGTAATGTACAAATCAGTAAAACTAAATGTACAGATGACTATAAGTAAATTTAGAGATATCCAAAATGAATGTACGAACCCTAAAACCAAATGTACCATAAACCACATGACACTTAACCATATGAAAATATCAAATAACAATTGTGCACATTAGTTGGACCAATGATCTAGTAATTAATGTACATTACACTATAACTGAATTTTGCTATGAGCATAATGGAATGTACTTACGCATTAAATGCGTCTAAGAAACATTAAAACTCAAATGTATATACCCTTAAGTAAATATACAGGTGACCATAACTAAATATATGGATCACTATAATTGAATATATAGATGACTATAAATAAGTGTATAGATGACCATAACTAAATATATAGATGACCATAAGAATAATAACCCAGTGTACAGTAAACCATTTGAAAATGACTGATAGCAATTGTGCACACTACTTGATTCAATGATTCCATAGATCACATCAAATGTACATATGATCATAATTTAATGCACATTTGTGCATAACAAAATTTCATTCATAGTATCAAGTAAGTGTTATAGAAGACAATTCCTTTAAGTAGCAACTATTTCAGATAGATGGTATATACGACATTAGTTAGTGCATAGAAATAAAACCATAACATGTAAATAAATGTATTCCTCAAAACTCATATGTTCTACTTTAGCCTTTTAAGAATGTGTCGAAGCATGGAATTTCAGGCTAGAAATTTCGTGCTATTAAGTATGTATCTACCCTTTAATAACTAAGCAGGCCATTTATATGTCAACACTATGGTATAAAAGAAGTACCAACAATATATGTGAGCAGCCTCTATGAAAAAAGCACCAAATCAGTAATGCAATAAAGCAACATCATATAAATATTTATTGAATGTAAAGTTAGATGATCATATTATGTTTTAGATAATGTACATTGCACATATTACTGACCCTAGCATATGATTATAAGTGAATGGTGGATATGAGTCAATTTAACATCGACAAATAGAATTTTTAAACATATTATAGATAACCTTACGTGTATGACAATCAATAAATATACAGCTGACCATAACACAATGTAAAGCTCATCATAATGAAATATACAGATGGTTATAATAGAATGTCCAGATGACTCTAACTAAATATACAAGTAAGCATATCACCGGTTATTGTATCAGATTACTCTAGCTGAGTTGTGCACATTACATCTATGACTTCATGTTATAAGCCATTTTTACTATATATCACCATAATTGAATATACACATAACCATAAGTGAATGTACAGATAAGCATAAGTGACTATACAAATGGCCATAACTGAATATACAGATAACCACAACTCAATGTACAGATGAGCATAATTGAATATAGACTAAACCATCTAAAAATGACAAAGAGCAATTATGCATATTACTTTTTTAAATTATATAGATAATCATCTAACATGTACATTATGTGCAAAAAAATTGGTAATCTACATTTGAGCAGAGCTTAAAATGCATGAACCAAACACTTAAACACATATTTCCATGCCCATAACTAAATGCATAGATAACCATAACTAAATATACATATCACAATAACTAAATATATAGATGACCCCAACTGACTATATAAATGACCCTAACTGAATTTATAGTTCAGCATGACCTATTATTGTATCAAATAACTCTAAGTTTCTTGTGCATATTATGTTTATGACTCCATGTACAATGACTTCTTTAGTATATATTACCATAACTGAATGTAGAGATAACAGTGAATTTACAGATGACCATCAATGAATGTATAGATAGCCATAACTGAATATATAGATGAGTGTATGTCAATGTACAGATAAGCATAAGAGAACATATACACTAAACAATATAAACTTAACCCGTATGAAAATGTCAAACAGCAACTCTACATCTTAGTTGGACTGATGATAGCACAATCAAGCAAGATGTACATATAAGCAAAACAATCGGTAATCTACATTTAAGCATAAATGAATAACCCTATGAGCATAACAGAATATACTGAAGCCTAAAATGCATTTACAAAACAATCAAACTCATATTTCTATGCCAATAACTAAATTTATGCAAATGATTGTAATGGAATGTATAGATGACTGTAATGAAATGTACATATGACTATAACAAAATGTAAAGATTACAATAACCAATGAACTGTAAACCATATCATGTTAACCATATGAAAATATGAAATAGCAAATGTGCACATTATGTAGACCAATAATATGACAATCACATAATATATACATATAAGCATAACTCAATCTATAATTCACCATAACTAAATAACCCTATCACCATGCGAAGTTAAAAAGGTAGTTATTTTGATAGAAAGATTGACTATTCGTCAAAAGACATTCAGCAATGACCCACTTTTGGAGTTGTTGAACATGCCTATTATAACCACAACAGTTAAACTATAATAAATGCTTTCATAATTAAACCCTAAAACCTGTAAGCCAAGATAAATGACCCTACACCAATATGACTTACGGATCCCAAATCTACATTGGCTGCAATTGTAGCTTTAAAGTACTCTGACACTTGTATCTGGAAATTTGACACAGCTGAGATGATTGAAATCATTAGAAATGTAACATCGAATGTTCTGTACCTAATAGCAAAAAGTTATATGATCAATTCATATATCAGTTGGCTTGATAACAATTAAACTTTATGTTAATACATAAAATGGGATCTCACTAAACATATCTCAATAAAAAATACAACAATGACCTTCATATCATCAAAGAGAATATTCATTTCTACATGAAAACATATGATAGCCATAATCCCCACATTTTAAACAAATCAATTCCATAAATTTCATATGTGAATCATTTTCTTAATATGGAAGCATTATTTACATAATGTTGTACTACTAAAGTTACCACTAAGTCACTAAATCTTAATATACGTATTAATCAAGCTGATTTTGCTTTTTCCACGAATATTTGGCAAAAATTACATTAAAAAATTCCATTACCATACTATAATTTTTGCTGAATAAATCCCATTAATTCTCTCTGTATTCCCCACAAAAAGCAACCCTAACACATCTATAACCTTCATTTATAAATTTCTTTTTCAAAATTCATCCTTAAACCCCAATAACCTTAATCAAGCAATTATAACTAAAAATTTAATGCTACAAACAAAAGTAACAAAAACATACCTTAATATTCTTGGCCTACACTTTTTTGCATTAATGTAAAATTATATTCCTATTGACGGGCAAACAAAGGACTCCACACCAACGAGGAAACAAAGGATGATGGAATAGGATTTAGGAAAATAGAAGACAAAATTCATTCTACCTCCGCAGTTCGCCAATCATTGCTTTTGCATAAGGACTTAGCAAAAGGCCCTTCTTCCTTCACCTTTCTTTTTTGTCATGCAAATTATACATGCATGCAGCTCTGTAGAAGGGAAAATAGGGGATGGAGAATGAGTTTTCATTGAGGATATAAAGGTAAGTTCTTTTTCCTAATTAATATTTTTAATAATTGGTGTTTTCTTTTATTTAATAATTATTTACCATTTAATTTTTTTCTTTATTTTCAATCCATTAGTATTTTTGAAATTCTTCTTTTAATTTATTTCATAGGCGTTTATGAAAAAAAAAAAAAAGTATTTCATAGGTTGTTATTTATGGTGACCTTCATATTGATTCTTAAATACCCAAAAATGCATTTTTTTTTTAAATACTAATAACAACAAAAATAATCATAATAAAGCAATTTTTTGAAACAAGAGCGAGAACTGGTGAGAACTTTGGTTTTTTTTTATTTGTTAGTTCAATTGAAATTCTTTAATGTTAAAAGCATGATTTTAATATTAAATTAATATTATAAAAAACAATTAATGTTATGATTTTTATTAAGGTTAATATGTAAATTGGCTCTTGAATTATATATCATTTAATGACTTAGTACTTAAAGAAAACAAAGTTATGATTAGATACTTAAACTCATATTCTGTGAATTAAGTTATCCTAATTGATCTAACGCCTTTACACAAATGGTGACACCACCTAATTAACTAATGCTAAGTTGTCATGACTCAAACGAATGCCACATTAAAGTTTTTGCATCAATATTTTTAATCTTTTTAGTTTAAATAAGATTTGAAAATTAAAAAAAAAATATTTTTTTCCAAAATGATGAAGTGAA
Source organism: Adansonia grandidieri (assembly GCA_038382065.1). Taxonomy (NCBI): domain Eukaryota; kingdom Viridiplantae; phylum Streptophyta; class Magnoliopsida; order Malvales; family Malvaceae; genus Adansonia; species Adansonia grandidieri. Next base: position 17,371 of record JBBYHK010468475.1, read on the forward strand.
AATTTTAATTTGACATTTACCTAGCACGTGGGGAATTAGTATCGGATAAAAAAGGTAAGTGTCAACCATTAAGCATTAGACTAACTAGACTAATGGAATACAATTTCAAGTTTCTAACCAGGAGTTATTTTCTTTAGGTACCAAATAATTAAAAAGGATATAATTTAGGAATGGTTTAATTACATAAATGGCTCTTATATTATATCACTTTTTTTTAATTGAGTACCTAAAAAAAATTAACATTTAACGAGATTATAACACATGTCAAAAATACCACATCATTATTTTAAAATTATCACGTGTCACAATTGAATTAGCTATTAAATACTACATCAACATTTATTTAATGTTATTAGTGTAAAATACTTGTATGCTTAATGGAATCATAGTACAAATACCTATTTGAGCCACCATTTTCTTTTCATACTCAATTGAGAAAAATGATATAGTTTAGAAACTATTCATGCTATTAACCCTTCAAGAATCAATTTATATGCTAATCATTTTTATTTAAAAATTAAAAATTAAAAATTCAAATCTCAACAATTTCAACTAATTTGAAGTAATAAAATAATTTAGTTCACATGATTTTTTATCAATTATTTGAATATGTGATCTTATATCTTTTATTGGACCAAACAAATTGCTAAATTTTAACTCAAATAATTTAATTAACTGATTTGGTTCAATTTTTAATCTTTGCAAACAAAAATGAACGATCTATTTTACCAAATTTCTTCTTGAAATATATATAAATATATAGACACATACACACACTACATTTTTGTTTTTGTAATATATTACATTGTAGTCACCTTCCTTAAAATCAAAGGCAAAGACACAAGCATTTCAATGGGGTCATTAGACCCCAATGAAATTTCATTTTAGAATCTTATAAAATTAAATAAAAGTTGAACTTTACAATCAATTAATTGTGATTGAGAATCGGATGATAGATTGAGGGTGTTTGATTATAAAAATCAAGTTTTTCCTGCAGCATTTTATCTGTATAAAATTAAGGTTATCACAGTGGAGCAACCTCTAGCAATGCTAAATTTTTTTTTTCTTGTGCAATATCTAATAATTATTATGTATTGTATTTGTGTTATACATTCGTTCATTTGTTTTGTATTCATATTATGTTTTACGTTATACTATGTTTTAGTTTTTTTTTTTTATGTTTGTGTCCTTTATGAAATTGTTTGATCTAATTCGTACTATTTAAATTGCTTGCCACGTGATGAGCAATTATAATTTTTTTAAAGGTTTTTAAATAATTACCACATGTTGTATTTGTATAACTTTTTCGTGTTATCATCATATGTAGGTAATATACATAAATTTTAACACGATTAATATAGATTTTGACACATTTATATTGTATTCGTATTTTTTGTGGTTTAGTTATTTTTACACATTTGTGGGTTTACATTGGTATTGATGTTTTTTTCTCTGTGTGTGTTATATTATGTTTTAATTTTTTTTTTTGTATATCATGTTCAAAATTGATAAGTCTAATTGACACTGTTCAAAATTGGTTAATACTTTGCACTCTATGTCATCGTGTTCATATTATTTTTTTGTGTTATAATTTTTTTAAGGTATTGTACATTTATATAATTTTGATATATTAATTATTAACTTTATGTAACCTTTCACACATTTATCTATTTATATCGTGTTTTAATGATTTTTTCAATGTTCATGTTCATATTACTTTTTTTATTTTATAATCGTATTTAAGGTATTATATATTTATATAAATTTTAATATATTAATAATTTATTTTATATAAATTTTGACATGTTATCTATTTATATTATTTTCATGTTATTTTGTATTGTGTCATATGTTAATTATTTTTTCATATTGTGTCCATGTTGTATAATTACATTATATTCAAAATTATTTGGTCCAGTTAATACTATTCAAATAACTCCAATTTTATTATCATTGTTTTTATGTTACTTTTTAATGTTATAATTATATTCAAAGTGTTATATATTTATGGTCATATTAAGGTATTCAAGGTATTCGATTTTATATAAAATATGGTATATTTATCTATTCATGTCATATTATATGATCATATTTATATTATAAATATTTTAAGATATAAAAGATAAATATTTTTAAGAGAATTTATTTATGAAAAATTTTACTATCACAACAACATACAAATAAAAAATTATAAAAAATATTACAAAGTAATTACCAACCAATTATTAATACTATTATTATATTCTTTAAAATTATTTTTTATAAAATGTTATATTTTGTTATTTTGAAAAAAATATTTGGTAAACTATAATTCAGCCATCTTAGTTTTAGTCATTTGTTGTTATTCAAATATATTTATTTTGGTATGTCCATATGTTTACCATCTTAACATCTTAATTCAAAATTAAATAAATAAAATATGAAATTATGAATACTTGCTTGAATAATTAGTTAGATTAGATTTTTTTTATTATTATTATTTTTACTTAAGCTTTATTTGTATTATATGGTACAATTCAATATCTAATATCAAATGTTGGATGTTTACTATATTACCCGATTGAGTTGAATGTTTGAGGGTATAACAATTTAGATATTTTACAATTTAACGATAATTAAATTGTCGATGAATTAAATGTTTGTTGGGTTTTTATACTATTAGATAAATTAATTTATTAAATTTAGTGAATTAGTTATTTTACCTTTAAGAAAATAATAATAGTAAAAAAAAGAAAAGGAAAATATACAAATAATATTTTTGTTTTGTAATTTAATTACAATTATATTATTTAACTTTAAAAAAATTAATTTTATGGACAACTTTAAAAAATATATTGGCGAATTAAATTTAAATAAAAAAATTAATCATCTTGATAATATTCAAAAGTAAATTCATATAAAAATTCTTCTAAAAATTTTTACTTGTGAATCAAAAATGTTGCACTAAAATTTTAAATTATAGTAAATAATTATCGACTTCGTTGAACATAAGTCCCGACTCCCGTTTAAACATCATCATGTTTCATTTCCTAGACATAAAAATAGTATTTAATTGTTCTAATTTCAGGAGTCCTGTTACTTAGTGTTTATAAGAACTAGTAAAAAAATTATTTAATTATTAAATTTAAAAAATAGTTCATTAATTGTATTTTTTCTATAAATATCATATTAACCAATGACACTAGATTCTAATTAACATGTCCCTTTGGGTAGTGTTTGGTATTACTGATAAAATCATCATAATGATTTAATTATCACGTTAATAAAATCACTAAAGGTTATTTAATCACTAATGATTGGAAATTATTATATTTGATATCATATAGTAGATCATTGGTGATTTTAAATCATTATATTTGATATTACATAAAAAATAAAAAGATAACCTTATTATTAATAATAAGATTATATAATGAAAGCAATAATTTCAAT